>QQOI01000080.1:0-279338 GCA_009729435.1 Phytophthora fragariae | reverse complement strand
GTAGCAGCAGATCGAGTGTATTTCATTTTACTTTTTCAGTCAACGGTGTGTCACGCTGTGTCGGCGTTGACTTGGATTTACTGGTATGAGCTCACATTCTATGGCCTTAGATCTCAGCATACTAAAGAGCGATGAAAAAAGTTATTGAATCATCGTTACGCAACTCAGAAACAATTACTGCAAGCGGCAGGCTAACGCCTCGAGGTTCCGGCAACCTGGCCAACGTTGAAATAATCTGGCCAATTATTTCCGCGTGTTTGGCGAGGTTCACATCTTCTGAATTGTCTTACTCTGGCTGCGCGAACGATTCAACGGTGAATGCGGGCACCTCAGTATCGGCGGCGAATTGTTGGAAAAGCACTTCAACTGTAGCTGGCGGCAGCGGGCGCCGCGATTGCTTGTTCGATTTTAACGCACGGGCCTTGTCACGGCAAGATAGCTTAACCGTGACCACCGCTCCCTCGCACCCGACACTGACCCATTCAGAGGTCACCACGGCAATAATTGGCTGCCTATCGGCTGCCGTTAAATGCATCTCATCGATGATCACCACATCCGCCGCTTGCAACGATAATTTAACATCATCTTCTGCCATTTGTCGCCCCATTCCTCTGAGCGAACTCGCATGCACTTCGTGAAATTCCGAGCCGCACACCCGCACTTGGGGAGTGGTGCCGTCCGTGTTTCGCTTGCTTTCGAAAGCTTCACGAAATCCCGCTGCCAAAACCCCACTAAACACGCTCTTTCCCGCTCGAGGAAGCCCGCAGAGTAGCATCACATACTTCGGATAAACCCAGGTACCCTCCACGGTGTCCGCTACAATCTGGTTGATGTCATCTTTCCAGTCGATCAGGGCCTCCATTCTTGTTTGCCGTTGCAAATTCTATTGTGTTGTCAACTAAGTACTGCTTGGTCAGGTCAGTCGATCACCCCCCCCCTCAATCACTCCAAGGTTACCCCCCATTGGCCAAAAGAAGACTACCGTGAACGTAAACCTTTCACACCTTTCAGTGAAAGTTCGCTGAAAGGCACGGCACCCAGTCCAATGCATGATCATCTCACGTTTACAGGTCGTCCGAGGGGTTGTTAGCTAACGTGAACACATTGAAATCGGGATGATGAGCGGATGCGGGTAAGGCTCAATGAAGAAGTCGCAGGTATTTTGTGCAATTGGATCTCTGGTATCGCGTGTGTGCTGCATGTGAGAAAATGCCGGCAGTACTGACGATTTTGGCTCTCTTGTTTTGTGTGCCGAGCCAAGGGGGAATTCACGAAGAGTGGATACCAACCAAGCCAAGTCACCGGAGCGGAAGCTACCGGCGCTTATCACCTGGCTCAATAAATTCCAGATATCTTGCACTTAGCAATGTAAATAGACAAGCTGATCCTTTCTCTCTCTGCCTCTTGTGTTGTCTGTGTTGCATGTGCGATAGCCCTGGCGGCACTGGTGACCTTGGCTCTCTTGTTTCGTGTGTGTGTGTGTGTGTGTGTTGGATGTGAGATAACGAGTGTATGGAAATTGGAGACGCGACGAGTAGTTATGCAAGCTCTTTTCAATTGGTGCGTATTTCTACCGATTCGCTTGAGATCCAAACAATTCCTGGTGTTTCCTGGTGGACATCGTAAGCACTGCAGCGCCTACTATCCGAATCACCAACCGTGGACCGCTGGTGAGCAGGCATACTTCACAGAATCTCAAAGATAGTGGACCGATTCCCGTAGGATCTGTCGCGGCCATTTTGTACAGATTTTGTACAAAATTGCATAAAACAGCCACTTCTAGACAACTTCTCACCTTCATCGACTCGACAAATTTCTCCAGTTTTCGACTCTGTCGGAGGGTACCCCCCCCCTCCGACAAATTTTCAAACGTACAGAGCGCGTCTAAATCAGTGACCATCACTCCCTCTCCCTGGATCTCGACTACTCCTCACTCGACTCGCTGCAACTACTCCTCTCGCTACGACTACTCCTCTCGCTGCGACTGTGGTTGTCCCTCTCGCTGCTGTTGCTCGTCTCGCTGTGGTTGAGTGCCTCATACGTTTAGCTGCTGCTGCTAATCTCGCTCTGGTCGATCGCCTCGCTAACGTCTTGCTCTGGCTGCTCGTCTCGCTGCAGCAGCTCGTGGGTTTTTGCGGTGGTTGCTTCTCTCGCTGAGGTTGCTCGTCTCGCAGTGGTTGCCCATCTCGAAGTCGTTGATCGTGGGTTCTCGCAGTGGTTACTCGTCCTACGGAGGTCGATCATTTCGCAGTGGTTTCTCGCCACGCAGTGGTTGCTCATCTTGCGGAGGTTGATCGTCTTGAGGCTGTGCCCGCCTCGCTAAAGCTGCTCGTTGGTGAAATGACACTGGCAAGGATTGTGCAGATGGTCTACGCGGACGATGAAGCTGAGTTCGCGAACGAGTCGAGCAGCGCGGTCATCGCCATGGCAGTGGAAGGTGAAATCATCCGCAAGCGTCGTCAGCGAGGCCGGAGCAGCCTTACGAGAGCAGACCTGCCACCGAACCCTCGTCATGGCACGTCATGGGAGTGTATTTACGCTGCTGCAAACGCGCCGCATTCATTGTCACCACCGGGTTCGACGTGGCCACATTCCACTTCCTGCCTGCTATTCACGGGTGTTTGGGATCGCGTGCCCATTCCGCGGGATGATGTAGCTTGGAGAGGAGTAAGCCGACCGTCACAGCGATCGCTCTCTGCGGCAGGAGCTCTCGGGCTTGTGCTCCATTTCCTGAACTCCACGATGGCTGAAATATCTCTTCAAGCAATATTTGGCCTGACGCCAACTGTTTGCAGCCGATATCTTAACTTTGGACTGCGCATTCTCCTCGAGACGCTCAAAAGAACGCCAGAGGGCCGCATTTCGTGGCCCACACGCCCCGCTAAGTTTCAACGTTATGCTGATATCATCGCGGAGCGGCACCCAAGTCTGACAGGGGCCTTTTGTTTCATTGACGGGGTGAAGATACCGGTTGCTGAGTCGCTTGATGAGGCTACGCAAAATGCCCAATACAACGGGTGGACGTGTTCACACTACTGCTCATCAGTGTTCGCCTTTGCACCGGATGGGACGATCATTTGTGCGTTGATCAACGCTTTTGGCAGTTGGCACGACGCGGCTGTAGCCCAAGATCTTTACGCTAAACTGCAGAACAAGACACCAGAAGGGTACTTTGCCATCGCTGACTCTGCGTTTCCTCGGACTCGCCAAGGTATTTCAAGTCGCATCCAAACACCTCTAAAAAGAACTCGCGCCAATCACGACTTCTTCGGGCTAAACGGCGTTTTGATGAACTGGAGGAGCTGCTATCAAGGAACCGAGAACTTGTGTCGGCTAGACAAGCGGTCGAATGGGGAATGCGGTCTTTGCAAGGATCATTTGCAAGATTGAAAATGCCGCTTCCGGCTGACGACTGCGAGTATCGAGCAACTTTAATTGAAGCTTGCGCTCGGCTTCATCAAGTACGCACACGGCTGGTGGGCATCAACCAAATCAAGACTGTGTACGAAAAGGTCTGGCAAGATGGAGGACGCACCCTCTACGAAGAATTTGAATCAATGATATTTCGAGACATTCAAGCATCGGATCGAATCAAGCGCTACTACGACGCGCTTACGGATGCAATGGAGTCGTAAGTCGCTATCACAATCTGCTGGCTAAGTTGCTCGGGAAGGCTTCGAGCACACGCAATGGATAATGAAACGGAATTCTGCTGGGATTCGATGAAGGTCGAGTGTGCTTGTGAACGCTCAAAATAAGAGGTGAGCGGTCTGCGGGTCACTAGGACTCTGACGGGATTCGTGGTGCAGTTCGTTTGGACGGGAGATCTCGCCGAAACGACGGAACTCGGTACTCAGGCGCTCATTTTCGGTTTGCAGGCGTTGGTTTTGTTCTTGCAGACGTCGATTATCGTCGGTCAGGCGATGGATAGTTTCTTCAGAGCGGCGAACGCGGTCGTTGAGTTCTTGCTTAACTTCACGAAGGTCGGCAATACGGTCGCGCTTGCTATCCAGCTCGGTTGATAGCGCCAAGAGTTTGTTCGTCAGAGCGGTGTTGTTTTCCTGCAGCGATGCGTTTTGAACCGAAAGAAACTGCTGAATTTCCCTGCGCTCACGGTGTGCCGCTTGCTCTTCCATGTGCTGAGCCCACACATTGCTTCCACTGCCACGGCGAACGCGCTTGTCTTGACCCGTTTTCGCGTTTGTGTTTCTCTGGAATGCTTGAGCAGGAACGTTTGTGCTTGATCTGACTCGCTTCGACCCAGTCGCGGTTGGAAGAGGTGCTTGGCGTTGCGGTGGAGCCGCCTCCGCCGCTGAAGACTGACTTGGTTGGTCATCAGACGGACACGAGTTCACGTCGCTTTGGCTTTGAGATTTTGTTTCGCCGTCGCTTTGACCAGCTTCACTGGCGTCCGTGTCACTAGAATCCATGCTCGCTTCATCATCCACAGTCACGTTGTAGACCTTTCGAGCGATCCGTTGGCTGATTTCAACTGCAAGCTCACGGGTTGCAGGGCAGCGAGTCTTCCCAGTTGGAGCATGTGGCATCAGAACGTGACGGTATCGGCTCTTGAGCGATTCCGTGGTGCGCGACGCGCCGCCCTCTACCTTTGCGTGCTGCTCGTTGTACAAGTCGCGCACCTGATTCCATTCGTTTGAGCCTCGTGGTAGAATTTCGTCGACAATGGTCAATAGCGCCATAGTGTCCGACTCATTGTACCCTTGTGATCCTTGCGAGCGACCGGCCTTCACCTTCGGCTTACTCGTCTTCTTAGCCGCTTCGCCCTTGTCTGCCGAGCTCGTCTTGGGCTTTGCCCGTGACTTAGCGCCGTCCCCACGCAGCTCTGGCGACGCGGATCTTGATTTGCTTTTGCGAGTCTTGCTTGGCTGGACTTGCTCTTCAGGCTGTGATGACTGCTCGTTGTCGCTCTCCAGCGTTGTGGTCGTGTTCTTCATGCGTGCCTTGCCTTTGCCCTTGGAAGCAGCCTTGCCAGCGCCGTCGTCGCGCATACTTGGTCCGTGATCGATGCTTCGTGGTGCGGAAGAATGCGGAATACAGGAGTGATGGTCGCTTCAACTTCAAAGTGGCTTATCGGATCTGGACCGAATTTAGACATCAACTTGCCGGTCCGTCCTACGGGCTGTACGAGATCTACACGCCAGCTTTTAGATAAGAAATCTGTCGGAATCTAGGCTACGGGAATCGGTCCAGTATTTGTTCGTGCAGCAAACCACATTAACCTCGATCATACTAGACAAGATGATACCTATAACTACACTACACGAATTGGTCGGTTTGTGGTCGTGGCTGGTCCTTGCGGTTTGAGCGCGCGTCATTCTTTTGAGGAGAACTCACGGCTCGAGGAGGCGCGCCGCGCGTTGGAAGCGAATGCCATGGAAGCGGATCAGGTGACGACGCAGAGACAGAGGCGTTCCCTCGAAGGTGCAGTTCTTCACAATGCAGCTTGGGTCGTCAATTCCGCGCGTATCGCCAATCTCGGTAACCACGGTGGGGCGGTGGTCGTGTGGGCGCTCGTAGAATGGTGAATCAAGGTACGCGTGGAGACAAATGTTGTTTGAATCGTACCCGACAGGCGCGAGAATGAAGTCTCCACGGAAAAGAAAAATGCCCCCCTTGTTCAGCTCGAGCAGCCTCCGGTTAGATCGGAGTGCGAACCTCTCGTTCCACCCGTACACATTATAGCACGTGTCATCATTGGTGGCGACCACAATCGATCCAGGAAGAGCACTCGTGTCCATGATGTCGGCACCAAGCGGAACCGTGAGAAACTCGCTACGAGGTGGTTGGTCTTCTGTGCCAGCTGGGGACATGATGAGGTGCCAGTTATGCGCACTTGCGTCCGGGAAAATCGTTCGGTAAAACCGCTTCAGCAAGCGCGACATACCACGGGCGTCTTGGTCCGGCACAACAACTTTGATACGAACTTGTTCTTCAGTCATGTTCGCGTCGTCATCGAAAAACCCAAAAAAAACCATCATTCATTTTATCATAAAACCAGCCATCGGTTTGGCGTGCGATCGACCGCCAGACGTTGATCGTGTCGTCGTGGACAGCACCGTAGAAGATGACGTAGCCCTTTGTAGCGAATCTCTCTCGGACATGCATGACTTTGGTGAGGTTGCGGGGGTGGCTCGTTGGTTGGGTGCTTGAGACGCAGCGGAATTAAGAATAAGCACGTGGGCATGCATATCCAATGGCCAAGGACATAAGCTCAACTCCACAGGCTTGCGACGCTGCCGCGACGAACTTGAAGACGACCCTTGGTGAGGAGAAACGATAACCGACACCCATTGGCACCCGTGCGTGCCTGGACCATCGATAAAATTATGGTCCATGAGCTCGGGGAGGAGGCGTCCATGAGACGGTTGTGCTCGAGGTCGGTTTTAAATTCAAAGGGCTAATACAGTACCGAAGCACACACAGCGTGCGAAGATCTGTGATCTGGTCTGGCCACCACGATCACAGCATTCACTATCATTTACCCACCGTCGCGAATCAACTGGGGCTGCAAGCACACGGCAAATGGTGGATACACTCACAAACAGAACGCGCCTGGTGCGCCAGCGTGAAGATGTTGATGATCATGCCGAAGATGACCTGCTGACGGGCTTGGATGAGAATTACCAAGCTGAGCAGAACCACGCGACCAAGCGTCGTCGCAGCAATGAAACAAGCACCATCTCCAGCGTATCATGTCGTAGTCTACCGTCTCCTTCGTTTGCATCTCTTGGACAAGAGGGGTCCCGTTCATTAAACAAGAATCAACCAGCAGCATCACTTTCGCGCTCCAGTCAACCGAGCATAGCACAACCAGATAGTGACGAAGATGACTTGCTACACCACCTGACTGTCGAACGAATGCGAGAGATGAACAGGTTACACCAGCGCCAGTTTAGAGCCCGAAGAAAGAAGAAGCGCAGTGGTGCAATTAGTCAAGTTTCACTTGGAGGCATACGAAGAAAACAACACTGAAAGTTGAGGCAAGCGCATATTGGGATGGAACGTTTGACAGCGAGCTCTGTGAAAGCGAGCCGAAAGAATGCATGGATGGACTTCGTCGAGCTTTAGGAGATGATGGCTTGGACGAATGTGTGTGTACCGTGTGTGATTGGCTGGAGGTTCGCCACAAAACCCGCCGAATTGATGATACCAATTGGGAATACATGAATAAGATGAAGCGAAGCTTGAAAGTGTCAAACAGATCAAACATTCCCGGTGATCTAGTTTCTCAATACCGGTCCCCACCCCATCTGCCAGATTTGGAAGGTTTAATGGTCTCCCCACGAGGAATAACATGCTACAATGATGACACTAACTCACGCTAGCATGGTTTTCTGTTTGTTATGAATGTGATCGATCTATTGACCAGTGCAAGCTTCCGAAGTTTTCGATTGCGAATGGATTTTACGTCGGGAGGATTAGTGAGCATTTGCGAGGTCTTACGCTACCGGAGCGGTTTATGACGCAGCTAGTTAGTCTTTCCGCCATTACTCGTGTGATGCGTGGAGGTAGACATCGATGTATTCGTTCTCATTGCATCGCGTTTGACTGTACGCCAGGACCTCCGATATTGCTATTGCCGCGGTCAATAGAAAACATTAAATCCTACCGAGTTGTTATGGTGGGTGAGTTCACACCAGCACAATCGGAAAAAGTTCGAAAGATGCACAGAGTTCGAAACCAAAAGGTCCGGGAAGTGTTTGAATTCTACAAAGAAAACAATCATTTGTACGCCAATGTGCTCCAAAATGAACCAGCTCTACTTTTCGACGATGAGGATGCTGCTGCCCAGACGTTCACAGAGCGTGTTGAAGATAGTAGTGGCGAGTTGAACGACGGGATAAACCGAGAGCAAGAAACCATTCGAGGTGAGAATGATGAATTCCGTGTTTTTAACGAGAACAATGAGATTAACGTGATTGAGCGGCGACTTGGAATATCGGACGCATTTGTGCCTGCTATGATAAAAGAACACCCGGCAGCACCCGAAGCTGGAGACCGTGGAGAGCGTCGGTTTGAAGTTCGCGGGTCAAATGAAATCTCAACTGATGTTTCTGGTGATCTGTTTGCTCGCATGTTCCCGCATCTTTTTCCGTTTGGCCGTGGCCACCCAGGTGAAGCTAGATCGGTTGCAGTATATGTTCACGAATGCGTGAAGTATTACACTATGCTAAGCGAGCGTCAATTTGCGGAGGATGAGTTGTTCACTCTGGTGGCATTCGATCGGATTTCGTTAAGTAATATGTACATTCACAATCACTTCCGTTGTCAGCGCTTCCCTAGTCTATTAGATGGTTACGAATGTCTGACTGGGGAGCCGCTCGGTCGTGCAATACTTGAAAATGAACGAAGGCGCCAAGGATGCCTACCGTGGCGCAAATGAAACGATGATGTTGCTGGGCGGTTTTTGAAGACGGTGGAAATTGGAAGCAAGTCATGCTGGGGGAGTAAAGCGGAAAGATTTCAGTGCCGACATAAAGCTTTTGCTTACCAAGTTCGATTCGGCCAACCAGCACTCTTCGTCACTCTAACTCCCAACACAGATAATTCACTCGTACTGGCTCACTACGTCCGTGAGCACGCTGTTTGATGTACTCGAATCCCGAGTACTTGGCAAAGCAGAGTTGCGAGAGGCTAGTCTAAGAAACGAATGCGCTTCCACGCGCCTGTTCATGCGTCAGATTGATGCGTTTATCAAGTACGCGCTGGGAATGGATCCAGCAACGAGAACAAAGCTGCCATTTCGTCACCACCAACAGCTATTGAACGACTATTACGGAGCCCTGATGGTGATGATTTTCGGGAGCAGGTGATTTCGTACAGCCGAAGTATAGTATCAAATGACTTGCCAATTCCTGTCGAAGCTTCTCGGTGTAGTAAGTGTAGCGCACCGTTTTCAAAGTTTGTTGGGCTGTCTATTCCCGACAGTGCTCGCCAAGATCCTATCACTAGCAAAAAGAACACTCGCAATAGGGGCGAACCTACAGAGCCGGCACTCGTACAGTGCAGCGTTTGCAATCATCAATTCAGCTCACAACACCTATTGCGAGGCGCATTGCTGAATTTTCGTCCTGATCAGTGGCCGGTATGGGAACATCCATTGACAGCAAGCGAAGTGAAGCAGCAGGCTGACAGAGAGGCCGTTTGCCGTGATACGACAATGCAAGCTGTTGGTATTGTTGATGACAGAGAAACGAATCATGCTAGCCTAAAAGGTAACCAGAAGAACGCAGACTTTTCGTTTGAGCTCTCACGTGAGCAAAATCGTGCTCAGATGGAGCTCTGTAAGAGCGACGATGACCCGTTTAGAGCCGGCGAACTTACACGCACATTTGAAGTGTCTCCACCCTCCGTATCTGATGGGAGAATGACACGGACATCCTTAGATTACATGGTTGCAGCATTGGTGATCCAGTTGAATCAGCATTTATGGAATCACACGAACAGTTGCTTGAAGCAATCCAGGTCAACCCCGCACGATGCATATTGTAGCTACCGTTTTCCTCGTGATCTGGTCGAAACAACTTCGTTTGACGCATCAGGAGTGGAACTCAGGCGAAAGTTTGGCCATGAATTTGTGAATGGCTTTAACTACGAAATTATGGCAACGTTTAGATGCAATACTGACATCCAAGTACTTCTCGGGGGTAGCGATGTCACAGATCGAATTTTTTATTGCTGCAAATACGTGACAAAGCCTCAAAACAGAGTTGATTCGCAAGTTGCCGTTGCCGTAGCTGCGCTAAAGCGACGTGAAGAGCGTGAAAAGGTAGATGAACAAGATCCAAAAATATTGGCGCGAAAGCGAGTCGCCGCTCTGATGTACAATTTGACAAACCACCACGAAATGGCTGGTCCACTGGCCGCATTATACTTGTATCGAGGATCGTGTTGCTACTCAAGTGATACTTGCGTCTCACTGCCTCTCGGTGATGCCATCAGGCAGCTTACGACGGCAGACGGATATGCCTGCACTTTGGTAAAGGAAAGCGGTGATCTTCAATCGTCAAAATACCATGCAGTATCTTTCCTGGATGATTACATCTACCGTCCGAAGAGCTTGGAGAGTTTAAATATGTACGAGTTTGCAATGTCATACTTCAGGAGGAAGAACGAAAGTGCAACCAGTTGCATCCTACAATTTCTTCAAAATCACCCACTGCATGAAACGAATAGTCTGGGCAAGAGGCATAAAAGCATCGTCCCCGTCATAAATGGCTTTCGCATGCCATCTAAAGATCTCGAGGGGAGCCCAGAGGTTGTATCGAAGCGTGCCATGGTCTCGCTTGTCCTGTTCAAACCTTTTCGTACACTGGAGTCTTTAATCGGAGTCGTGGACGCCAGTGACGAACAGGCAACCGACTCCTGAGCTCTGCGACGACGAGTATGGATCTTGTACGCGAGCGAGTCCGCATCACCCGGGAGGAACATGATCCAGTGGAGAGCGTTCCAAAAGGTGCGGCTGTTTCCGTTCATGAATTCAACCATCTCGTCCAGTAGGTGACCTTGGCGGCCGAAAGATCTTCCAGGCGGTGAAAGTAGAGCTCTTGAACTCGGTCATCGTACATTTGACGCCATGGCAATACCTGCGTCAGAAGATGATGGAACGCCTCCGGATCGAAACGTGCCTTGAGCAAGTCCAAATCGTGACGGTTAGGAGAGTAAGCTGGGAAGCCGAGCGTTTGAGACTTCTTCGTAGACGAAGGGTCGGCATGTTTAACCCGGATTCCGTGGTGTCTCCAAGATACCATACCGTCTTCCGGAGACTCCACCATCGCTTTCTCGGCAGCCGTCAATTTGGAATACTCCTTTTGGGCTAAGAGTGAGCGACTACCACCCCGCGACCGCTTCGCCGGCGGCTGATCAGATCCTGGAATTTGGGACCCTCGACGCTTGCGTTGTTTGGAAGTCGTCACTGAATCAGGCACAGATTCTACCTCGCTGACGTCTTCGGCGGGCATCCCCTCGTCGGCGGCATTCCAGTCGGCGTCCTTAGACTTGTCATCTTATTCTGGTTCGAAATCCTCCGGGAGGAGTTCTTCCTCAGCATCCCCTGTGGCTGAGAGTCCACCTCAAAAGAGCGGCTGTACCTTTTGCTCTTCCATGTCATCCAGGAGGGCTTCTGCCGCGAGATAGTATCTCTCGGAGACGTACTTGGGCCAGTGAGACTCGTTCAACTTGTTCCAGAACATCATCCTGGACGACATCTCCACGAGGTCATCATGACAGAACCGAGTGTGAACTGGACGGTCCTCCTGGAGCCAGCTCACAGCACCCTTGAGGAAAACCCCTGAGCACATCAGTCGCTGGACGTCCAAACGAAGGTCATCCCACACAATCGGCCCCGGTAGAGACCCGCGAGCCTTGTCCACCGACCACACTGGAGGTGTCCCCTCGGGGAGGCAACTGGATGAGTCTTCGACCCGCTCCAAGGGACGAAGTTGTGGGGCCACCGGCACCTTGTGAGAGCTTCGTTTGGAAGCCCGTTTGGAGTCAGAAGGAGTCGAGGAGGAACCGGACGACCGACGACGTGAAGAACGTCTTTTGGAAGGGGGATCGGATGGCGAATCCGGGTTGTCTTCATGCTTGCTTTCATCATCTTGATTGTCCGGGGGATCCAAGCTCGTGAATGCTCCAGGCTGGTACAATGGATCGTCACTCGCAGTCGTAGCAATAACTGTTTGCCAGCTTTGGGGAACGGGAGTACGATCTTGATAGTGCTGCAGGAGGTCACGGAGGCGCACCCAATTGCAGGCCAGTGTTGCATGGTTACCCAGAAAATTCATGAGATCAGTGACATCGAATTGAGATTCTCGTGCCCGACGGTCCAGGATGCGCTGATACGCTTGAGAGTCTTCGAGCTCCTGGTGTAGTTTGGAGACCTCCTCCTGGAGACCGCGCTTATTTGCATTGTGTTCATGGACCAATTCCTTCACGTCGTCCTGGTACCGCTCCGCCGTATACGTAGCGGCATCCGCGCTCTGCTGGCGCTCCGATTCCCAATGTGCCCGATCAAATTCGTAGGACAGCTTCGCCGCGTGGAGTTGGTCTTGCGCCTTCAGAGCGTCTTGCCGGGATTGGGACGGAGAGGCGTCCAATTGGTGGCGTACTCGACGATAACGGTCCAACACGCGGCGAAGGACGGACACAGTGGAGAATGTCCGCTCGGCCAGCCGATCGACCCCGTATTCCGAGAGGAGAGTGGCCATTTCACGTTGAGCAGGTATCGAGTGACGCATAGATTCCAACTCGTCTCCTGGAGACGCACTGGCGCGGGAACCCAGTATCAAATCTGCTACCACTGGATTGTCGTCGGAAAAGAATTCTTGGAGGTCCAGCATATCGGCATGGTCCAACTCCTCCACTTGGATCAATGACTCGAGACCACCATACCCATCTCGGGTGTGGAAGCCCTGGCGTTGATGATCCTGCAACGCTGGGACCCCCACGAGGCGAGTGCGTCCCAGAGACGATGAGTCCATCGAGAAATCGTGTCGGGACGGAGCCTGCACATTCCCATGCGAATCCACGTCCGGAAGAGGAAGTGCTTTCTGGGCCTCTAGGCGTTTAGCTTCCTGCTCTGTCAGGAAGCGACACGCCATGGCACCCAGTGCATGCATCCCAGCGGAGTCGGTGGAGATCACAGTGCGGACCTTGGGGAGAATTACCACGTCTTCGGGAGTACCAGGATGGCTATCATGCGCCGCACCCGCTGTGCGGTCCGCCGGACCCTCCACCTCGCTTTCGTCGCCATTCTCGTTGGCCTCGTCGGCGCCAGACGAAGGGTCCGCACGCGAACTCGCCGGCGAACCCACCGTTGTCGGGTGATCAGTCGTTTGGCCGCCCGCGCCCGCAGTGTCGCCCTCACCAGAGGTGTCGCCTGACGGGACTCGCGTGGCGGCTGGCGGTTCACAGCAGCATACGTAGGGCACATGTCGGTGGTGTGCAGGTGGCAGATTGCGTTTTGAGCCAGATTGGAACCCAGCGGTGTTGGGTGCCGACGGTTGACGCAAAGTTCCAGAAGTTGGCGATGGGAAAAGACGCGGATGGAAAGTGATCACTGCCAACTGCCGGATACGACTGTCGCCTGGAAGTACACTCCGTTTGGAGTTCGTCCAATCGTGTAGTCTCATCACAGTCTGTCATCTCGGAGATTAGTTCCTCTATGAGAGACTGGGATCAGAGGGACGGTTGACACGAAGTGATCGAACCAAAATCGCCAAGCCCAGCGCACTCGGATCTGGGGGTCTGCGTATGCAATAATGAGACCCAGGGAACAAATGAACCCCGGGCGACTCGTGGTCGAGGAGTCCCAGAGTCGAGTTGCAAGCGAGAATCCGAGAGTCGTGAGTCCAGAAGGCCAAGATAATGATGTCCAAGAGTCGTGAGTCCAGATGTCCAAGAGGAAGATGCCCAAGAAGTAAAGGTCCAAAAGTCAAGGGTCCAGAAGTCGAGATGTCCAAGAGAAAGAAGTCCAAGAGTCAAGCTGTGACGTGATGCTTCAGGAGGAGAAGTCACAGAGTGAAGTCACGAAGAAGGTGATGCTCCAAGATGAGTCACCATACAAATTCCAAGTCAAGTCAGATCCCAAGATGTGTCAAGAGCGAAGTGTGGTACTTATGTACCACGGTCACCCACTGAGTCACACCCACGTGCAAGGATGCGGACCCGACGTGTTGGACGATTGCGCGCCCCAAAGTTGAAGCTGGGACGAGCCCCATACAAAGATCAAGATAAAAGAAGAGTGTGTGTCGAAGATCGACGCCCAGAACGCAAGAGACCTCCAGTAGAGATCTTCTAGCCGAGATAAAAGAGAGAGAGAGAGAGAGAGAGACCCAGATAACCATAAATAACAGAATCCGTTTTGCCTCAAGACCCGCAAGTGCATCGTAATTCCGAGCACGGGAGTGAGGCGAATATCGCCTGGGACCAGAGGACAGCAGCCTACCGCGTTTTTTAGGGACCGCCCCCGGAGGTCTGACTGCCCGAACGTCGACATCCAGACACACCGACCGTGCCATGGGACGTGTGGGGATTCTCACCCAAAAAAGGTCAAGTCACAGTTAGGACGGGGACCCGGGCTCGCACACCGGGAGTGAACCGTTACTATTCTATATTATTAGTTGGGAAGTACACTCTTTCGCAGAGGAGCTTTATCCATTCCATATTAACTGCAGTCTGGGAGGTTTGTTAGTGATCGGCCCCTGGAATTATTGATAGATTACTGTGTGATAGGACTGTGTATTAGGTATGTCTATTTTCCTCCAAACGGAGGTGGTGCGTGAGTCGAAGAGAAGAATTATTGGTAAGGGTTCGTTTGGAGGTTGACCAGTGCTTCCAAGCGGAGAACCCTATTTGGCTGGAGTGTTGACCCACCGTCCTAGGGTCCAAAAGAATAAGTGACGGGTAGTTGTGTGTATTTGTATTATGAGATTGGTTATCTTAACTCTGGGAGTGGATCTGGTTAGTAGATCACTACTTCTCACTAACTGTACGAGCGTCGTTCGGAGGTATACGCCCACGCTCAGTACTCTTATATTTTATATACCCATATTAACAACTCACTAGGTGGAATCCGGTCCGCCGAAGATAAACGGCCCGAGAAGGGGATTACGCAAGGTACACACGCCACTCCGAACGAGGTTTCTCGTTTGGATGTATACCCGCCTGTTCTCCTCCTGGAAGTCCAAACTACTTTTGGAGGGGGAAGAGGTCCCAACGAGGGTAGCACGCGAGCACTATACACCTGGGCGGCAAAAAGTTGTCACCGACTTCGCCACACTTTCGAATTACCCGCTGCCTCTGATCGACGACCTACTGATTGGCTTCGTGAGCGCTATGTGGTTCATGAGTCTGGATATGGCCAGTGGCTTCTGGGTGATTTGTACGACGGAACGCGCGAAGCTGATCTCCGCTTTCGTATGTCCGTTTGGACACTTCCAATGGGTGCGTATGCCGTTTGAACTGAAGAATGCCCCCTTAGTATACCAGGAGGTAATCAACAACTGCCTATCGGGGTTCGTCCGCTTGCCACCCGGGGAGGAGGCCGAAGTTGACCAAGACGTGCTGGACTTCCTCCAATTGGAGTGTCCAGGAGGAGGTGTCACAGAGCTCGAAAGTCCCAGCTCTGACGGATACTATGACGATATTCCAGAGGAACATTCCGACGCCTTCGCACATGGGACCAGTCCTCGGACGCAGTTCTTATACGACGATATCTCGCATGGAGCATTTTCGTGGGGTCTACTCTGTGAGGACCTGAACAAGCTACTGTTCCGGCTGAGGTATTGGAACATCTCTGTGAGTCTGCCGAAAAGTGAGTTCGGAAAACGGTCGATTCCCTACCTTTCCCACGAGATCAGTGCAGAAGGTATCCGAGCGACTCCGAAAATTGCAAAAGGAGTCCAGGATCTGTCGTTTCCAAACACTCTGAAAGGAGTTCAGTCATTTCTCGGAAGCCTCAACTACTATCACAAGTTTATTGAGAACTTCCCGGTAGTGGCTGCCGTCCTGTACGAATTAACGGACGAGCAGATACGCTCCAAACGAGATTTGCCCCGGGCCAAGGAGTCGTTCGAGATTCTCAAACGGAAGATCGTGTCGACTCCGCTGCTCCGACATCCGGACCGGACAAAGCTATTTGTCATTATTTCACACGCTAATCGGTGGGCCGCATGCGCGGTGCTCGGGCAGGAG
This sequence comes from Phytophthora fragariae, assembly GCA_009729435.1. Taxonomy (NCBI): domain Eukaryota; phylum Oomycota; class Peronosporomycetes; order Peronosporales; family Peronosporaceae; genus Phytophthora; species Phytophthora fragariae. Next base: position 263,621 of record QQOI01000080.1, on the reverse strand, counting down.
TACGATGGAGTCATTCACCCGGTACGCTATACCGGCCGTGTTCTGAACGACGCAGAGCTCCGATATCACATCGCAGAGAAGGAAGTCATAGCAGTGCTGCGAGTCCTCCAAGTCTTCCGGACGCTGATCGAGGGATGTCCTCTAGAAGTATACACCCGATACTCCGTTCTGAAGTGGATCATTCAATCGAAGACGGCGGACGGGAGGTGTTTTCCATGGGGGCGACTTTGTCACATTGGAACTTGGACGTCCGAAAGGTGAAGAAGGACGAAGACGGCCTAGCGGCGACCATGGGCGCAGGGACTACTCTCAGAGAACATTTAGATGAAGTCGCAGAGTCACTCGTCCCAGCGAAGGGTCTCGTTAAGGCGTCCCCGGTCATCAGTGTGGAGATGTTGGAAGACGACTTTGAAGGCGTGGTGTTAAGTTTCGATGGAGCTGCGAAGACTTCGACTCGGAAAGGAAGTTGTGGTTGCGTCTTGTGGAAGTTGCCGGGTTGGTCTGTTAGGGTTTCCTCCTGGAAGATGTCACTGTGAACGACGCCGAATACAACGGACTCCTGAAGGGTTTACAAATGGCCCGTGAGAGAAACATCACAGAGTTGGTCGTCGGCGGCGACTCCCGGATTGTCATCCAGCAGGTCCAAGGTCTCATCAACTGTCATCAACCGAACCTGCAAAGGAAGTTGGCCGAGTGCGAAGCCATGAAAGAACACTTCACTTCTCTCAGATTGGTCCATGTAAAGCGAGATTTCAACCAGGCCGCTGACTACACCACTTCGAAGACACTCGTGCTCGACGACTCCTGGACGGTCCAGGAGGAGGATGAGCGACGTCATCTGGAACAGGTATCTAAGATCCCTGAGCAATTAATGAAGTCGCAAGCGAGCCCCGGAGTGGACATCCGTGTCCCTGAGAGTTTGGCTGATGTGAGTTTCCAAAAGGAGAAGGTGGACTGTGCTCCCGAATCGGCCCCACTTACAAACGCAGCTCGAGTCATGGCCGCCGTGACCCGGAGTGGCACACAGAGAGAAGCGGAAGCTTCTAACCGAGCTCCTCTGGGACCGTTGGAGTTCCAAGCCGGGCGGTGGCGTCGAATCAAAGTCCATCAGAGGAGTGATGAGTATCTCGCGGAATTGGTGAGGTTTCTGAAAGGAGATCTCGAATCGTTCTCGCCTAGACGTCTCCGGAAGATCAGCAAAGTCGCTGATTTGTTTGCATTAGACTCTCGCGGTATTATGTACCGGTTGGCTCGGTCTACCCGAGATCGGCCGCGAGACTTCGCAGATGAGCCACGACTAGTTGTGCCGAAGGCGCTCCAAGCGGACATTTTGCACTACGCCCACGAAGACTATCAAGGCGGGCATCAAGGCAAGACTCGAACCCATGAACGACTTCGTTCGGAGTTTTACTGGCCTGGAATGTACGCGGATGTGGATCGTTTCGTGGAAGAGTGTGTGGATTGTGCGAGAGGAAAAGGTCGACCTCCGAACTCTGGTCCGTCGCCTGGAAATATCACTCCTCGACGACCATTCGAAGCGGTGTCGATGGACTTTGTGACGCACATGCCCAAGTCAGCTCGAGGAAACACATTCTTATTGTTGTTCCAGGATATTTTTTCGGGATACGTCATGTGTAAACCCATGAGCTCCACAACGACTCAGGACGTCGCAGAGGCATACGAGGAGCGCGTCTTCCGGAGTTTTGGAGCCAGCTCCCTGATCCGTCATGACCAAGATCCTCGATTCATGAGTGAAGTTTTCACCCGATTCCGAGAGGTTTTGGGGAGTCGACAGCGAGCGACTTTGGCGTATCGACCCCAAGCGAGCGGTCAGCAGGAGAGGTCCGTCCAAACGGTGATTCGAAGTGTCCGAGCATATATCGCGGAAGCGGATCAGAGCGACTGGGACGACCACGCTGAGAGGCTGATGTTCGCTCTGAACACGTCGTTTGATGCAACTCGTTTGGAGACTCCCTTCTACCTAGTTCACGGATGGGACGCCCAAGGGACGGTATCCGCGATGTTGGGATCCCGGCCTTCGAGCATCCAGAAGAAGACTGCATACGAGTGACGCCGCAAGTTTCAACGAGATTACAGCTACGCCCTCGCATGTGCAGAGGACCTCCAAGTCCAAGCGAAGAAAATGCGCTCCGACGTCCAAACGCAGAAGTGGAAGGAACTCACAGAGAGGTTGACGACTGGCTTCGAGAAGGGTGACGCAGTGTGGCTATACATTCCAAAAAGTCCAAACGGGCTTGAGCCGGAAGCTCGCTCATATGTGGCACGGTCCCTTCCGGATTGATGAAGTGCATGATGACTTCCGGGTGCGGCTTAAGGTCGAGGGCACGGGTTACCGTGTGAACCCTTGGGTACACATTAGTCGCCTGAAGCCGCGAGCACCCCATCCGAAGCGACCAGTCGAAGAGGTCGAAGTCGGAGAAGAGGATGATTTCGACATTGCACTCCTCCCGGAAGACAGTTGGGAACCCGACTCTGGGAGAAATGAGTACGAAGTGGAAAAGATTCTCGACTTGAGATGGTCCAAAAGGACAAGGACGTCTAAGCGCAGTAAGGAGTATTTGATCAAGTGGAAGAATTGCGATGATCCTGAGTGGCTACCTGTCTCTCAACTCAGTTGCGGTGCACTACTCTATGAGTTCAATCAGAGCGCCAAGGTCAAAGCTCGTTTCCAGTCTATGCAGTCAGGAGACGATCATCCCCGAGTGTAGCGGAGTCCACCATGTTGGACCCGCTAGATTTGGATCGAGGATGTGTGAATGGATTACAACTGTTTTGAACGAGAAGATGAGAAGTGAGTGAACTGAGACTGATTTTGGAGAGACGAGAACGCTATGATGAAACGAAGATGATTGATATTCCAGACGATTAAGATGATTACGACTACGCGGAGCAGGGCGCTCCGGGAGATGCAAAGAGAGATGAACGACGACACTACGCCCGGAAGATGACGCTTGGATCAGCTCAGAGCGCGTTGGAGATGAGATCACGTTGACCGGCTGGGATCAACCTGCTGCGGATGTCCGCAGGAAGGTGGGCAATACGCGTTTCCTCTGTTATGCAATGAGCCCACTGCGCCCGCGCAGGTTCCTCGAGATCCAGGTTGGAGAGCTGCTCTAGGAGCGAATGCGTCAGGGATGCCAAAGGGTCCTCCAAGATCCAACAGCAGACCTTCGCTGGGAATTTCCAGACACCAGGCTCTTGGAATAAGCTCGCCCGGACGCCCTTCTTCAAGTAACGCCGGATCAGTGTGGCCATGCGCTTACTTACTGATTCGTGAGCCTTACGACGACGGACATAGATCTTGGCAGCCACCGAACCCGGATCCCCCTGGAGGAGGATGACCCAATGGAGGGCAGTCCAGAATGCTCGGCTATTCCCGTGCATGAAGTTGTCCATCTCCCCCATGAAAGCAGTCTCGGCGTCGGAAAGGTCGCTCAGACGGTGGAAGTAGAGTTCCTTGACCCGATCTGCGTACATCCGTTGCCAGGGGAGCTCCGCTATCAAGAATGCGTAAAACGCGTCCGGATTGAAGCGCGCCTTGAGCAAGTCCAAGTCATGGCGTTTGGGTGTATAAGCTGGGAAACCGGGCGTTTGCGACTCTTCCGTAAGACTGGGGTCCGAACGTTTAAATCTCACCCCATGACATCGCCAAGAGGTTACGTCATCTCCGGGAGTCTCAACCACGGTCTTGTCGTCCGCTGTCAGCTGGGAGTACCTCTTTTGGGCGAGTGGCGAACGGCTATCTCAACGCACATCTTGACGCGACCGCTTCACCGGAGGTTGATCTGGGGCGGACACGTGAGAGCTTGAACGTTTGCGCCGACGGGGTGAGCTTTCGGCAGTAATGGAAACTTCTTCATCGTCAGCGTTGTCCTCCGGACTTTCCTTCCCGGCGTCACTCCATGCGGACTCATCAGACGCGTCATCTTGCTCCGATTCCGGCTCCTCCAGGAGAACTTTCGCGTCAGGGACCTCAGACGGCACGAGTTCACCCCAGAACGGTGGCTGGACCTTTTGCTCAACTAAGTCATCCAAATGGGTTTCTGCTGCGAGGTAATACCTCTCCGCGACGTACTTGGGCCAGTAGGAGTCATTCAATTTGTTCCAGAACATCATTCGGACCAACATCCCCACGAGGTCCTCGCGATGGAAACACGTGTGCACCGGACGATCCTCTCCCAGCCAGTCCAAAGCGCCTTGGAAAATATATCCCCGTCAGCATCAGTTGTTGCACGTCCAAACGGAGATCGTTCCAAGTGACGGGAACAGGTAGAGATCCACGGGCCTTCTCAATAGGCCACACCTGGGGTCTATCGTCAGAACGACAACTAGCGGTCTCCTGGACTCTCGTCGCGGGACGAAGTCGCAACTTTGCAGGCGCCCGGTGCGCGCTCCGCTTGGAAGAATATCCAGAAGATGTAGGACGCTTGGATTGCTGTCGAGGAGGAGCTGCCGTAGATGCCGACACCAGATCCCTCCCATGCACACTAGCACCATCCGAGTGATCATCCGGACAGCTCATGCCGGCGAACGGTCCAGGCTGCGACAGCGGGTCATCACTTGCCGTCGTCGCAATGACCGTTTGCCAAGTGCTTGGGACGGGAGTCTGATCACGGAAGTGCGCCAACAGATCGCGGAGTCGAATCCAGTTGCAGACCAACGTTGCGTGGTCACCCAGGAAGGTCATCAGGTCTGCCACCTCGAACCGAATTTGCTGAAGAGGTTGACCCTGAATGCACTGGCGCGCGAGGGGGTCGTCGAGCTGCTGTTGCAGTCTGGAGTTCTCCTTTCGGAGCCGCTGCGTGTTCGCATCCTACTCTTGGGTGAGAGCCTTCACGTCGTCGCGGTACCGCTCAGCAGAGTACGAATTCGCTTCAACGATGTCCTTGCACTCTGACTTCAATCTCGCTTGGGCTAATTCCTGAGAGAGCTTGAGAAGACGGAGTTGATCCTGTGCTTTTAACGCATCCTGCCGAGAACGGGACGAAGAAGCATTCAGCTACCGACATATCCGACGGTATCTATCCAGGATGCGTCGGACCAGCGAGACTGTCGCGAACGTCCGTTCAGCCAAGTTGTCTGCTCCGTACTCCGAGAGGAGAGCTGCCGTTTCACGCTGGACAGAGAGAGATTGGAGCGCAGACATCAGCTCCTCTCCGGGAGTCGCTTCTGTGTGGGAACGCAACACCAAGTCTGCCACCGGTGGACCATCTTCCGGGAAGAACTCCTGGAGATCCAGTAGGTCAGCATGGTCGAGCTCCTCCACCTGGACCAACGCCTCCAAACCACCATACCCATCTCGGGCGTGGATGTGGCGAAGCAGATGATCATTCGAAGCCGGGACGCCCACTAACCGAGTGCGACCCAGGGACGAGAGATCCATCGAGAATCGCAGCGAGTCGGAGCCGCCACTTCACCGCGGGGACCGAACTCTGGAGCGGGTAGCGAGTTGTCCGTTTCGAGGCGTCGCGCCTCTGGTTCCATGAGGAAGCGAGTCACCATGGTGTCTGCCGTCTGCGTCCCGACGGAGTTCGTGGACTCGATGACGCACGTCTGGCGCGAGTTGACTGCGCTGTCCGAACGAGAACCAGGGAGAGAATCAGAGCGCGGGGTGTCCGCAGCCGAAGGTGCTTCACCAATGTCACCCTTGCCGAGGCCTTTCCTCCGGACGAAGTCGCATCCCGAAGGTCGGCAGGGACTGGAGAACTGGGTGCCTGACCACCTTGGCCGTCCGTGCCCGCAGTGTCGCCCTCATCTGAGGTGTTGCCTGACGGGAGTTGCACGGAGGCCGGCGGCGGCGTCGTAACGGCAGACGTGGTGCTCATTGCAGTGTGGGAATCTTGGTAGATTGCGGATTGAACGTGTAGGAAATCCTGCAGAGCTGGATGGAGACAAGTCGAGACGATTTCCGAGTGATGGCGATGGGAACGGACGCGGATGGGAAGTGGCCTCCATCAACTGCCGGACCAAAACGTCGTTTGGATGTCCACGCTCCGTTCGGAAGGTCAGTCGTTCGTGTGATCTTATCATAGTCAATCATCTCGGCGATCACTTCCTATATGAGAGACTGGGATCAGAGGGACGGTTGACACGAAGTGACTGACCAAAATTGCCAAGCCCTGCGCGCTCGGATCTGGTAACCTGCGTACGCTATAATGAGACCCAGAGAACAAGTGAACTCCTGACGACATGTGATCAAGGAGTCCCAGAGTCAAAGTGCAAGCGAGAATCCCAGAGTCGATAATGGGGAAGTCCAAGAGTCGAGTCATCGAGAAGTCCAGGAGTCAAGAGTTCAAGAGTCAAGATGCCCAAGAGAAGGAATATGTCCAAGAGAAGGAAGATGTCCAAGAGTCAAGCTGTGACGTGATGTCCAAGAGGAGAAGTCACCGAGCGAAGTCACGAAGAGGGTGATGCTCCAAGATGAGTCACCATACAAAGTCCAAGTCAAGTCAGATCTCAAGATATGTCCGGAGCGAAGTGTGGCACAAAAGTACCACGGTCGCCCACTGAGTCACACCCACGTGCGAGGATGCGGACCCGACGTGTTAGACAATTACGCGCCCCAAAGTTGTAGCTGGGACGAGCCCCATAAAAAGATCAAGATAAAAGAAGAGTGTGTGTCGAAGATCGATGCCAAGAACGCAAGAGACCTCCAGCAGAGATCTTCTAGCCAAGGTAAAAGAGAGAGAGAGAGAGACCAAGATAACCATTAATAACAGAATCCTTTTTGCCTCAAGACCCGCAAGTGCATCGTAATTCCGAGGCGAATATCGCCTGGGACCAGAGAACAGCAGCCTACCGCGATTCTTAGGGACCGCCCCCGGAGATCTGACTGCCCGAACGTCGACATCCAGACACACCGACCGTGCCATGGGACGTGTGGGGATTCTCACCCAAAAAAGGTCAAGTCACAGTTAGGACGGGGACCCGGGCTCGCACACCGGGAGTGAACCGTTACTATTCCATATTATTAGTTGGGAAGTACACTCTTTCACAGAGGAGCTTTATCCATTCCATATTAACTGCAGTCTAGGAGGTTTGTTAGTGATCGGCCCCTGGAATTATTGATAGATTACTGTGTGATAGGACTGTGTATTAGGTCTGTCTATTTCCCTCCAAACGCAGGTGGTGCGTGAGTCGAAGAGAAGAATATTGGTAAGGGTTCGTTTGGAGGTTGACCAGTGCTTCCAAGCGGAGAACCCTATTTGACTGGAGTGTTGACCCACCGTCCTAGGGTCCAAAAGAATAAGTGACGGGTAGTTGTGTGTATTTGTATTATGAGATTGGTTATCTTAACTCTGGGAGTGGATCTGGTTGGTAGATCACTATTTCTCACTAACTGTACGAGCGTCGTTCGGAGGTATACGCCCACGCTCAGTACTCTTATATTTTCTATACCCATATTAACAACTCACTAGGTGGAATCCGGTCCGCCGAAGATAAACGGCCCGAGAAGGGGATTACGCAAGGTACACACGCCACTCCGAACGAGGTTTCTCGTTTGGATGTATACCCGCCTGTTCTCCTCCTGGAAGGTTCTACTTGTGGAAAGGAGGGGACGGGTCCCAACGAGGGTAGCACGAGAGCACTATACACCTGGGCGGCAAAAAGTTGTCACCGACTTCGCCACACGGTACCCTTCCATCTGAGGGACTGCAAAAGGGTTGCGCGAAAGCGCTATATTGCATTCTAGCCCTCGTTCGTGGCTAGTTAGTGCAGGTTTTGGGTTGACCGAAGACAACCTTGGTACACAGAGGCTTATATCCAACCCGGTGTAAGGGGTTGCTCCTGGACCCTCAGGTTAGATCCAACTTTCGTTGACCCTTGCGGGGAGACGTGTGTTGCTGGTGGGACTCTTACCTTACGGTAGCGAGATTTTCAGCGTGTTCCTACACGCATACTATGTGCAACATAAAACTGTCAAAGAGCGACAAGTATTGTGCAATGCGATCAAAGCCTGTCATGTAAGCCTATAGTAGCGCGGAGGGTTGAGAAGCTAGAAAGCACATTGCAGGAGTGGCACGTAAAACTCGGCCATCTCAATAAAGAAAACATAATAGCAATGTGAAGTCAAAACATAGTAGCTGGAATGCCCACGCTACCAGCATCAGAGTTACGAAAGATACAGTTCTTTTGCACTACCTGTGCAGCAATGAAGAAGCTGAGAATGTCTTATCGTAATTCTAAAGGGTCAAGAGACACACAGCCCATAAGTACTATACACATGGACACAAATGGACCATGAGAGTATATGGGACTATAGGTACGATTCAGTACTTCCTGGGTTTATTGACGACAACACGTCGTGGCGTCGGACATATGTTCTACGCAGTAAAAAGGAGGTATTTGAGAAGGTCAAAGAGCTGCTCCTTCAGCTGGAACGTGATGAAAAGTTCACGATCCGAAGAATTCGGTCCGACGGAGGCACTGAGCTTGTAAATGCAGCATTTAAAAACTTCTGTAAGGAAAAAGATATTATCTTTCAGACATCTAATCGGCACAGTCCTGAAGAAAATGAAGCTGCAGAGCGAGACCATCAGAGTAAACTTGACAGAGTTCGTTGTGCGTTAAAAGACACTGATATGGCACGCAGAGGGTGGCCTGAAACTCTCATGTGCATGATCTACGTACACCCACGAGCCGTTTGGGAAACAAGACACCATACGAAAAGGTTTATGGGACACCACCAAACGTGAGTAAACTACCGGTTTGGGGATCTATGTGCTTTGCACATGTTCCAGCAGCTCTTCGAAGGGATAAGAAGTTATCCGCGAGAGCCATTAAATGCCGGTTTCTCGGAATATCAAAGGGCACGAAAGGGTACAGACTATTGGATGTCTATAATAACAGGCACATTATTGCAAGAGATGTGCTGTTGACACCACCAATATAACCAATCTGGTCCAGCGGGCTTTTGGAAAGAATGAGCCTGCTCCCACAACCGAATTTGCCGCAGGAGGAGCACCCGCAGCAAAAGGAGCTAAATCAACTGCTGACAAGATTATCGGAGCAGTGGGAGTTGAGTCACCTGCCAGTCAGACTACTGAAGCAGTGGGAGTTGAATCACCTGCTAGACAGACTACCAAAGCAGTGGGAGCTAAAGCACCTACCGCGGAGTCGTCTAACCAAGCGGGAGATAGTCGTAAACGCAGACGTGCGGGAATTGTGGAGGTGCAACCTCGCTCTGAACCACGCCCACGTCGTGAAACTAAGAAACCAAAGAGATATCAAGACTATCAGTGTTTCCAAGCAATGCTAGATAAGAACATTGAAATTGATATACTCGAGCACAAAGTGTCAACACCACGAACACTTAAAGAAGCCTTGAGTGGACCTCATTGTGAGCAATGGAAACAGGCTCTAGAATTAGAGTACGACTCCTTGATAGAAAATGGAACATGGAGGCTTGTACCTCTGCCACCTGGACGAAAAGCTTTGCCAAGCCATTGGGTACTAGTAGTAAAGTATAATGCCGACGGTACTGTCGAGCGATTCAAAGCAAGACCCGTTGCGCATGGTAACCACCAAGAATTTGGGGTTTACTGTGATGAGGTATACGCACCAGTGTCAAGGTTTGAGTCACTCCGTTTAGTTCTAGCCATTGGGACAATATTGGACTGTCATATCCATCAAATGGATGTCCATACAGCATTCCTGAATGGTACCATGGAAGGAGAACAAAAGATTTACATAAGGCAACCTCACGGATTTATAAAGCGAGGCCAAGAGCATCTGGTCTATGAACTTCAGAAGAGCATATATGGCCTTAAACAAGCCCCACGCATCTGATATCGAGTCCTGGATACGTTTTTGGTGTCGATGTGTTTTGAACGCTGTCACAAAGAATTTTGTATCTACGTGCAAAAAGTGGGAGATGAATGGCTAATAATCGTGGTATATGTTCACGACCTTACCATAATGTCGCGTGACATTAACCTCGTCAATAGGCTAAAAGCTGAGCTATCAAAACGATTCAAAATGAAAGATCTGGGTGATATTCACTATATCCTTAAAATTGAGGTGAAGCGCAATAGAGACCGTGTGATGACGATTTCACAGCGCAAATACATTGCTGAACTGATCACAAAGTATAATATGGTCAACAGCTCACCGGTGATGACACCACAAGTTCCTGGCCTCACACTTGAGCCAGAAAAAGTTAAGTGCAGAACAAATTGCTGCACAGCCTTTTGATTACAGAGGCATTGTTGGATCACTCCAATATTTAGTCCGAGGGATACGTCTGGACATTGCGAATGCGGTTAGAGAGCTGAGTAAGTTTTTATCATGCTACAATCGCGCACACTGGGATGCAGCAAGGCGTGTACTCAAATACTTGAAAGGGACGTCGACGTACGGTTTATTGCTCGATGGCAAAACGAGTGACGTGACTTACAAAGTGTACACAGACGCGAGCTTCGCGTGTCAACCAAAAGAACGCAAATCAGTTACCGGGTATGTGATTAAGATGGCCGGTGCCAGTGTGTCATGGTGCAGAAGCAAACAGGGAAGTGTATCACTCTCTACTGCTGAAGCAGAACTCATTGCACTAAGTGAAGGAGCCAAAGAAAGTGAGTGGTTATGGCATATGCTAGGCGAAATGGGATTTCCGCAAAAGGTACCAGTGTAAGTATGGTATGATAGTAACGCAGCCATCAGCATTGTGAAGAACCCAGGGAATCATAAAGCCAACAAGCACATTGAGATACGTTTTCTATTTACGAGAGATCTCGTTGAAATGGGACGCCTCAAAATAGAATATTGTGCTACAACAGAGATGATCGCAGATATTCTAACAAAGGCTCTGCCAACAAAACAATTCCTAAAACTAAGAGAGAAGCTGTGAGTTCACGATCTGAAGTTGTCCCCTAGTACTTAGTGGGAGTGTTGAGCGTAGAGGCAGTTTGCCTGCCTAATAGAGAAAAACTGAATAAGAGAATCCTTTTATTGATGATGTGTATCTATCATTATCAATTACGAGAGGACATTCAGAACAGATCACAGATGGAGATGGGGATATGGCTACATAGTGCGATGACGGCATCAGACAAAGGAATCGATGCTGCCCGGACGCAGTCCTGGGTGTGCTTACTTCCTCTTTTGCCTCAGACTGAGCACATCGTCTAGAGTACGGCAATTTAGGAATAAGAGCTTAATACACGTAGTTATCTATCTACTGTGTTGTGCCAATTAACAGATATGAGCAGCCCGCGCACCAGTACGAACAACCATCGAGCTGAGATGCAGGTTGTGTTGAAGCACAACCTGAACCGGAAGGAGATCCAGCGAATGGAGGCTGGCAGCACCTGCAGTGCAACTCGTCAGGGTCATATTAAACTGGTCGCGCCCTTTTCGTTGGTCGAATGTTTCGGTGGTCGACTATTAACAAAGTCGTGCGGGGCACCAAGAAGCTCTAAAATTTAGGTAACGTTCTAAGGTAGAGATGGCGCGGCAGAGGTCGCAAACATGCTCAGGGTGCCAAATGCGCAGGGCTCGCGAAGACAAGAATTACTTAACAAACTAACTGCTGGTATCGCTGGTCCCACGGCATAACGTTCTTCTAATGCTTCATTTGCATGAAATTGTGCATTTACTGCGCCTGCTTCGCAGCCGCAGTATCTGCACGCGACATACTGTATACCGTGTGTCATAAATACTTTGAAGAAGGTGTCGAGAAAAGATTAAAAGATATTATACAGTCTTCAGTTTCAATATAGAACACATGCTATATATACAATGTGTCAGGCTAATTCTAGATGAGAGGTCAAAATGCATAGTAGTTTCGTAATCGCTTAAATACAATCCTAAAGGACATGTTTTGCTCGGTGTTCTTTATTGAAGCAGAAGACTGCAGTGTGAAAATGTTTCCAGCCTGATACCCACCACGTTTGCTGAACTCTTCCTCATTCACCATGTCAAGAATCTGCAACGAAACCACAAGCACAAATCACACATTAGGCAACCAGCACTGCACTTAGCAGCACTTCATCCAAGCATGTGGTCCACCTCGTTGGGCACGCGGATATACTTGATGGTGTTGGATGACCATCGTGTACTTAAGTATGTAAAACAAATCGGTATTTCCTACGAGCGAAGCAAGGAGGAAATTAAGTTTTCCTGTCGATGGGAGCAAGCCACGTTGTCTCGCATCGGAGTTCAGCTGCGCCAGCTATACCCGCCAGGACGAGCCGGTCCTCGGCACTGAGCGGCGTGGCTATCATTAGGATATGATGTCCAGTAAGCGGTTTTCACCCGGGGGGGATCGGCAGGGCCATCGGTTTTGCCGACCCAGCGGTTTTGCTCCGCCACACTGCACACAGATAGGGGTTGTTCTTGGCGGCCGTGGCCAGCCAGTCGCGCTTTCGCCAACTCGGGCACAAGCAGTCTTCAGCACGGCCAAGTCACCAGCGCTCTCCGGCTTCGTACGCCTGCGCTGACGAATAAAACAGCACCCACGCAGCGCGCCTTCTTTCGTCATCCATCGACCGGTGCCCGCTCACTTTTAAAATGGGGGCTGTTCACGGCCACCGCCCGCTGTCCGACGAAGCGCGACACAAGCGTCGAGAAACTATAGCAGATAAGTGTCATCTATATTCAATGTGCCCGACTGTGAGCTTATGTTGCGCAGGACCGGCACCACTCACCGTCGATGCTTCCCCCATGCTACGCCCACATCAACAGCGAGCTTCTGGCCAACTTTCGGCACCAACGCCAGGTTGCGCCTCCTTGCGGCCGACACCACGCTCTTCAGCTGGGTCGCGCCAATCCGATCACGCTAGTCCGATGCCAATGCCGGTCTCAGCAACGATCACCCCAATCTTGTTCGAGGTGGTGCGTGGGGGAGGACATTCGGCGGCCTGTGAGCCGGGCATACGACATTCCGCTGACATGACTGACACGCCCACACGGGCGCATGCGATGTACTGCCAGGACGGCATGCTCTCACTTGTGCAGTGTGCTGTATGTATAGACTCCAACCGGCTCAAGCGGCTGTCCACGATGATCTCGCCAATTATTGGGGGCTGCCTCGATTCGACTCATTCCATGAGACTCAGCGAGGCATTGCCTTCAATAATCAAGAACAACCGTCTTTGCCCCAACGTGCTTGCGTACTGATGAAATGGAAACGGATGACCTCCTCGTGCGGCGCAGCAAGAGGATGAACATAGCGTGTATACGTCTGAGTGATTGTTGAGCTCTAAAGCAGACTGATGAGCCGCCAAGCAAACAAGACCAACATCCGTGAACACAGCGCCTTCTGATAATTGGAGTACCTTCACGCAACATATGCACTTCGCACTTAGCTGAGGTGGACGACACAGACAACACGCAGGTAATTTATTAACCCTTTCGCGGTAGAAGGGCACATTTTTCTTAACTGTGTCAGGCATTAAATCGTGTTCCACAACTCGTGAAGATTTTGTACCTCTACCTTCGTAACTGCATGGTTCTTATATATATAAATTACCAGGTTATAGGATGCTCCAAAATCAGACGTCCACTGGAATCCACTCCTAAGAGTCTCCACCGGGGTTTGAATAAATCTAAGCGTAAATGATTTTGTGACCGAAAATATTAGATCGTGCAGTGCAGCTTTGCTTTTACGCATACTCACCGTCAGAAAGTACATGTTTGTGAGCAAGTTTGATAAGAAACCTGTTGTTTCTGACGGTGAGTATGCGTAAAACTAAATCTGGCCTGCACGATCTTATACTTTTAGTCACAAAATCGTTTACGCTTAGTTTTACTCAAACTCCGGTGGAGATGCCCTAAGCTCTGAAATAAATTTCAGAGAATTGCCAACTATAATACTTTAGTACTACTGCTATATTATTCGCGATAGCAGAGACTAGTAGTAGTAGTTCACTAGTACTGTAGTTCCGGTTCACTAACAGACAGCTACTATAGTAATTTTGTCGAAAATCGTACTACTATCAAGCCCTGGTTACGGTACGGGTAACAACGTTTACAAACACCGGTTTGCCGTCATACGCAGCATTGGGGGACCCGGACGACGCGCCCGGGGGGTTCGCAGTTCGAAACCTTATATAGAGCCGCACGTTGTATTTTAATATTATTAAAATACGAAGAAGCTCAGAAATTTGAGCAGGAAGCCGAGATAGCGACAGAGAGGGCCATCTGCCCCGTTGAATGGCAAGCTATGCCTGTACCATGATATTTTTATGCAAATAACAGAGTCCTCAGCCGGTTACTAGCATTTTGAACTGATACTTGCAGTTGCTCATTCAGATGCGTGTGTGTTCGATATCACTGTAGTACTACTAATATAGTAGCTCAGACGTTTTGAACACAGCTACTATTACAGCAAGTAGTTCACACAGTCGTACCAGCTAGTTACCAAGCTCTGGTGGCACAAAACCAAGCTGCATGTTGCGGAATCGCCAAGGTGCATGTTGCCAGAATGTTGTCAGATGCAACAGAAGACACAATGTTGCTTGATTGGTCGACATCGGGCAACTTCGGTAACATTAGCGTTGTGTTGCCGGATGTCAACCGCAAACTTTTCAGGGCCCCTAACACAGTTCTTCGAACTGCGAATTGCAGGGATTCGTTTGAATTGCTGCTTGGCTGATGAACGTGTTCACCACTGGTGACCAGTGGTGAGTCACCAGGCCATCGTCTCCTGCTGGGAGCTGCACGTCTCGTTTTCTGTGTTGGGCTAACGATCTGCCACTTCTGTTTGCAGACGCTGCGCACATTCCGAGTCTGGGTGACGCTCAAGCTCAAGCAGCGGCATGCCTCGACATAATGCACGTCCTACACTGTAGCATGCTCTTTCACCTCGTCCTGTCGCTGTCGCTACATGAACTGCAATTGTGGCTTCTCATTTGAGCGAAAGTGAGGTGCAGGCTGAAGCCGCATCTTGATGGTCTTGACTCAAGACCAAGACTCTTGAGCACGCTTGCGGTACGTCCTGGGCGTCTAATTTCCTTGAGTCAAGCTTGGCGTGCATATCTTGATGAGTCCTCTCGACTTTGGGAGATCTGATCGATCGCCTCAGTGCAGTCGGTCGAAGCTCTACATTAAGTTACAAGGCTGAGCAGCGCGAGCAGTGTCGCTGCCAACAACGCCATCCCTTCACGGGCAACATGTACCAACCAGAGCAGTGCAGAGTCAATGCAAGCAGCAACTCGCTGCCAGTCTCAGCCGTTCTTGTCTCACAAGTCGCTTTAACCCGGAACAACGTGGCGAGATCAGCGGCAGCACCTCTACATACCCCAGCAACGGCGCTGCCGAAGTGTGTAAGTAGCCAGCTTGGCCGTCGGGTTTCGCTGGCGTGATAAGACGACCGCCACCACGGACCATCAACGCCAGCGTGCGTTGCTTGTTCTGGCAGCGATGGGTCAGAGTCCTCGGACAGCTACGGTCGCGTGGCCGCCTCGGTCCTTATCAGCGCGTGTGGCGGGCATCAGCTTTGACAGGCGACTCGTTCTCTGCACTGATGGCGATTCGTGCAAAGACGAAGTGAATCGCTGTCGCCAGGGCGACCGGCCAATCTCGATAGTGAGGCGGCTTTGCAGGGTCATGTATTCTCACGGGCAGTAATACTCGTTGATATTAACAGAACGCGACTTTTCCTGTGTGTGATATTGAATTCAACAGGTTTCGTTGCGCGACGGCACCGCGTGGGATAGATTCTGGGAACGGGAGCCTCGCCTCGTAAATCTGATTGCTCCGCAAGGACCTTGCACAGCCATAATATATATCATGGACTCCTGAAGAACTTTTAAGCCTGCGATCTCCAATATTATAGAAACATGCAGGCCTGCACCACCTTGGTCCCACACAGAGTGACCGTTCTGACCGTGAGACCTGTAAGCTACGGGCGGACTTTTGCCAAATGATGGCACTATTTTAATAATCTAGACAAACGATGATTACCTTCGCCAAAAGGTGTTGCAGCCTGACAATGCATACCGTAAATACTTTGAGTGCCATCATTGCCACCAATACAGCGGAGTGCCGTCATTTGGCGAAGGTAATCATCGTTTGTCTAGATTATTGAAATAGTGCCATCATTTGGCAAAAGTCCGCTACGGGCTGTAGCAGATCTTCGGGCGGCGCAGCGCATGCGCGCCGATGCACCTATCGACCTGTGTACATGTACAGTAGCTCACACTCACTGCATCCATACACCAAGTACGCATCCGCACTGCGCTCCTGAAATCGTCTTGTGCCGCTGCTTCGTTCCTCTCGCCCCTTGCTATTGGTCCAATATCCCGCATTATCTGCCAATGCTCGATCCTGTGTGTGCACAGCCGGGGCGCGGGGGCCTTCGCCCTCACCGGCTGGCTCTCTCTTCGACCGGCTCCCCCTCTGCCACTTGCTGACCGGAGCCAGCTCCGCCACACTCGATCTCCCAGGCAGGCAGCGCGCCTTCAGGCCGTCCGTGCACAGGACAAGCGGCCTACGCGCTCTACGACCCCAGCACACACCACACACAACACAACACACACAGACACAGACACAGACACAGATATGAGCAACGGCCTGGGATTCACCGTCTTCCAAGTGCCGGGCGCCAAGTCGACCAAACGCTCCACGGGCGCGCGGCTGGGCGGCGGGCCCGTGCTCTCCACCAGCAGCTCGAACACCTTCAGCGACGCGTACGCCGCCTCCCCACACGTCGGAGGCAGCAGCGCGTCCCTGACCAGCGCGGGCTCAAACAACTCCCTACTGACGCAGCAGCGCGGCCAGCGCAACAGCGCCACGACGTTCGCGGCCTTCCAGCCGCCCGGGGGTCTGCAGTCGCTCTCGTCGCAGAGCGCGGCCATCTCGTCGTCCATCGGCGCGCCGTACGCCGGCACCGCTGGCAGCATGGGCAGCCACAGCTCCACCAGCAGCAACTCGGGGCTGGCCGTGCCCATGGGCGTCGGCATCGGCTTCCGGGCCGAGGAGCCGCCGCGCGGAGGCTCCAGCTGGATGCGCACGGGCCGCGTGATCCGCGTCAAGGACTCGGGCGACAGTTTTCGCTTCCCGCTGGACAGCGAGCACCTGCCGACCTCCAACGTGTCGGTGGAGCAGTTCGAGGCGCTCAAGACGAAGCTGCAGGGCGTGGCCGAGGCCCACGTCAACTCGCCGGCCACGTGGCTGGACAACCCGAGTCTGAGCCCGCAGTACCGCAACCAGAGCTGGAAGCCGCACATCGAGAAGAAGAACTGCGTCATCTACCGCCAGAAGGAGGCGGCCGACGCCAGCAACTTGCAGCGCAGGTCCATCCTGCGTGCCAAGCTCGACACGTCGCTCGAGGAGCTCGAGTACGCCGTCAACTGCGCCGCCACGGAGGACGAGCGCGCCTACATGTCGCACTGCTACCAGGACAGCTTCCTGGACTCGGCCGTGCTGCAGGTGCACGAAAAAGCCACGAACGACGACTCGTTCCGCTTCCTGGGCGTCAAGTGGCTCGCCTTCCAGAGCTCTGTGGACTCGGTCTTCAGCTGCCGCGACGCGCTGGTGGCCGAGTTCTCCAAGACGATGGAGGACGCCAAGGGGCAGAAGGTGCTGGTCAAGGTGCAGCAGAGCGTCACCATGGCCGAGTGCGACGGCCACGAACGCAACTTCGGCTTCTCGCGGACGTCGGGCACGTGGGTCTGGCTCTTCCGCAGCATGGGCACGTCCAGCGGGAAGGTGGACATGTCCGTCTTCTCGGAGGACCGCTTCGACAGCAGCCGCAACACGCCGAGCTGGTTCGCCAACCGCGTCGTGTCGACGCTGTACACGGTGGCACTGCACCACGCTACGGCTGCGGACGCCAAGTTCCTGGTGCGCAGTCGGATGATCACAGACAAGGCGTGGGTGCCCAACAACGAGCGGCCGGCGTGCTCGGTATGTTTCAAGAGTTTCAACCTGCTGCGCTCACGCCACCACTGCCGCGTGTGTGCCGAGATTATGTGCGGAGCCTGCACGATTGAGCTCGGGATCCAGGCCAGCAAACTGCCGACTGGGATGCTGCCGGAGACGGGCAACAGCTTCATCGTCAGCGTAGAAAAGTTCTGCCTCAAGTGTATAAACAAGGCCCGACAGGAACGTCGCAGTGCGCTGGCGGCCAAGAGTGCGGGTGTTGACGTCGCTACCGAAGTGTACGATGACAATGTGCCCTCGTCGTACGCCTCTCGCGCTAGTGAAATGTTTTACGATCAGGTGCCTCCTGCGCGTGCCTCGCTCTCCGACCACTCCGCTGATAGGGACGTGACCTCGCAGCAGAACCACTCGTTCGCGTCTTCGTCGTCGTCTACAAGCTCAGTAGGGGGAGCCAGCGGCACGAGTGGTGACAAGTCGGGCATTTCGTACGCTGGTTGGTCTACGAAGGTTCTTTCAGCTATCAACCGGGAGAAGCCTGCAGATGGTGTCAAGGAGCAGTCGCTGGTCACACTTACGTCGGCAGGCAGTAACAGGACTTTGGATATTGGCGCCGCGCGTAACGGGCGGCAAGGATCAGGCGATCGACGGAGGCACAACTCGGACGCCTCGGGCGCGTCCACTAGCATCAGTTCGCAGAGCGACCGTGGCAGCAACTCCGTGTCGGACATCAAGGCCCGCAAGGAGCCAAGTGACGCTGTCGTGTTGCTGGAGGAGCCTGATCAGGTGCAGAACATTACGCCGCTGCCGACGTCTTTCACCAAAATGGAGGAGCAGATCGCCGCACAGCAGGCGCTGCTACGATCGATGTTTATTGAGGGCAAGAAAATCATGGAGCAGCAGCAAGCGTTCGCTGGACAAGTTCACCCCGCGCAGCAGCAGCGCTACATCAACCAGATGCAGGCCTCCGAGAGCATGGAGAACAAGGCACCACTCGCACTGCCGCCTTCCTCGACTTCTATCGAGTACATTGACTGAGCAAGCTTTACGAATCACACCCATCGTTAGTTGGTTGCTGTCGTGACTCTGTTAGCTCAGTTCTCTGCATTTTGCCTCGCTACGATACCGTTCGCGTCTCACGTTCAAAGTGCCATCCTGTAATAAACATTTCCGTCTAATCCACTACAGGATCATTGCATTGCCTCATTGTGTATCATCACTTTTGCTTAGAATCTTTACATGTACATGCACCTAGCACGCAATGCATCCACAGAAAAGCTTTTGCTTCGGGGTGCCAGTAGAACTTACACATCCTGTCCTGTTGTCAGACGTGCCACCGCACAGCCCAGCATGCAGACTCGCTAGTGTTGTTGCCTCTCCGTACAGCAATTCCTCCTCGACATGCACCTGGTACTTCTGCGCGATCACGCCTTGAAGCTGCGTCAGTGCCATCGAGTCCAGACCGAGTTCCTGCAGCGGCGTGTTGTTGTTAACTTGGGCAGGCTCAACGCCGAGAGTGCGGGCAAGTTCGTTGACCAAGAACGCGTGCACTTGGTCAGGAGGGACCCCCGTGATCACGGATGGCAGGTTTGACTTGGGGGCGCCACTGTCGGTGGGGGCCACACGAGGCCCGTTGACATTTCGCTCCATTGTCTCGCCAGCCACAGCTTCATCGCCTCCATCATCCTCTACCGGGATGTCGGCAATCATGTCCTCGTTGCGGTAGAGCTCTTCCAGCGCTTTGTCTTCGAGTGCCTTTTTGCACCGAGATCGCGAGATTTTACCGCTTGTCGTCTTCGGGATCGTACGAGGCGCTAGCAGCACGATCAGAGTCACTTTGACACCGTGTTCACGTGCAATAGCACTGCGGATCTTCCCGCACAGACTTGCTTTGCTAGTCATCGCAGGGTCACGCAGCTCCGCCACTACAGCCAACTTCTCTTCCTCGTCATTGCCACCGGCTGCGTACGAGAACGCAGCGCAGCATCCTGGTCGCAGCTCTTCGTGAGTCTCTGCTGTTGCCTCCAGATCCTGGGGATAGTGGTTACGGCCGCGAATGATCACCAGGTCCTTCATACGGCCGCAGATGAAGAGCTCTTCGTTGTATATCACACCCAGATCCCCCGTTCTCAGGTACGTTTTTCCACCCGCGTCACCAGCAACCTTTGCCTGGAATGCCTCAGCGGAGAGCTCGCGCATCTCATCGCCGTAATACCCTTGCGCCTTCGAAGCACTTGATATCCATACCTCCCCGGTCTCGCCTTCCGGCTTCTCCTGTCCCGATTCCGCGTCGACAATGCGAGCATCAATGCCATAGTCCTTCCGTGAAGGCACGCCGCACCCAATCATCTCCTTTACGAGTCCCGTTGTGCTTGTCTTCTCGACCACTCGGAAGATGCGATCACGCACCAAAGCCTGCTTGTCAACCCACAGTCGCTGCTTGCCACCACCACAGACGTATACGGTGTGCTCAGCAAGGCCGTACGTAGGCTTCACAACTCCCTCTGGTAATCCGAAAGGCGAGAAGGCACGGTAGAAGTTATCGATGGCCTCACCTTGAATGGGCTCAGCACCATTGATCATATGCCTCACGCTGGAGAGATCCACCTGCTCGCCGCTACCGAGTCCCGCGGTAAGCCGGTCGGACTTCCTCGCAAGAAGCGAATACGCGAAGTTGGGTGCTTGCAGGTGCGTAGCGCGGTGCCTGGAAACGAGGCGAAGCCACAGGCAAGGATCACGAATGAAGCTGAACGGGGACAAGTACACGCCCGTTCCGCCATTGAAGATGGTGCCCAGGTAAGCGCCGATAAGGCCCATGTCATGATATTGCGGCAGCCATGAGACCACGACCGTGTCTCGCCCGGCATGAAGCGCCGAGCTGATGGTGCGCAGGTTGTGATTCAGATTGCCATGCGAGAGCACCACCCCCTTGGGGGCCGAGGTTGAACCCGAAGTGTACTGCAGAAACGCTGTGCTGTCAGCAGAAGGAGACTGAGTAAGCCAGTGCCTGACTGGGTCGATCCCTTTAGCGTCCACCAAATCGTCCGTCACGACCCAGGACAGGTGCTCCGGCCACTGCGCTGCGCCCGAAAACGTGAACTTCTCCTTGATAGCTGAGATCTTCTTCACATTGTAGTACATGGAGCACGTCAGCGCCGTCTTGGCCTGACAGTTCTGTGTCACGGCAACAAACATGCTGATGTCTTTCTTCATCTTGCGCGGGTCAGGCGGGTACACTGGCACCGCCACAACTCCAGCCCTCAGACAAGCCAGAAAGGCCACAATGAAGTCCAGTCCCGGGGGATACACCAACAGCACTCGGTCTCCCTGCTTCAGTCCCAACCTAAAACAGGTAAAGCGACCTAACATGTCAGTTTTCCAGCCCCTGGTGAGCAAGCAAGCAGCATCCAGTACCAACCCTTTGGTGTGCTGCTGTGTGGAGGCAACGAGGAGCCCCGCGAGGTTCTGCACGCGCTTGTTAAGCTCCTAAAAGTGACCAACGACAGTAAGGTATCAGCTAAAAAGGCTTCCGAGTCGTTACTCGGTTTCTAGCGAGCTCTAGACGACGAAAAAGACCGCATACTATGCAGGTGAGCGACGCCGTCACAACCCCCTTGTCGTCGGCGAACGACAGCATTGTCTGCAGCAGCAAAACCCACGAACACAAGATTATCATGGAAAATCCGATCACCAAAGCTCTAGACGCGACTGCTGAGGCCGCAAGGCAGCTCTGGGCCTCGCGGTTTCGCACAGAGGTAGCCACGCGTCTTGGCTACATGGTGAGGCATCATACAGCGACGACGGACCTTTGTGGGCGTCTCGGAAGCCCATTTCTCCACGCGCTCGAGCAGCTCCGACGACATCTCTCTGCGTGGTACAAAATGAGGGTTCAGGAGCCAGCGCAATCGGATTTTGCAGGTTGGATTGTTGGATTATCGTATTTCGCAGGTCCTTTATCAGATTACGGAGGCAAAAACCGCTTCAACAACGACAGCCAATCAACGACGAGCAAACGAAACCTCCGCGTCGCTTCGTGTGCACTGCCATAGTCGATCATGCGAGCTGACCCTGCGGTCTCCCAGCGACTCCAGCAGGCCGCGGAGCAGCTCCAAGCCGCCATCCAAAGCGCCAGGAAGAGGAGGCACTCTCGCGATGGCGTGGGCCAAAGTCCCGGCGGAAAATCGTGGCGCCTGGCTCCGACGGTGATGCTGGCGCCGGAGCACGAGGAGAGCGATGGAGAGGAGGACGGTACCGATTCGGCGCAGCAGCAGAGCTCGGACAATGAAGCGGATTCGGCTGGGACGTCGCTCGCGTCGGGATCGAGGCCGCAGTCACGTGCGACTTTGAAGCGGTTGTGTCAGCAGCGGGGACCCTTCAGGTGTTGACAATGTCTGTGTGTGGTTTTGCTTGATGTAGCGACGAAAGGATGGTCTGAACTACGAGACACCGAGGTCTTGCAAGAGAGCAAACTGGAAATGGACTCGGTGGAGCAAGAAATGCGCAAGGCGCTGGACTGGATGCAGCGCGACGTAGAGCGGCAGGCACGAGAGAACCGTGCGGTTCGAGAAACCCTCGCCCGATCGATCCTCGATGTTACAGACATTATCGCAGACTTTGTGTCCCCTAACGCAGCGAGTTTGCTGCTGCGCACAGCTGCAGCCGCAACTGGTACTTCACCGGAAGAGGTTGATAACAACGCGGCCACGCCCCAACTGATACCGGACAAAGTCGACGAACTGGTAGTCCAGTGGGAAGACGCGTTGGTGGCTTGGCGAGAGCAGAGCCTTGTCGCGAAGCAAGAGCTTATGGAGGCGTTCACCACTTTTGAAGCGGAATGTATGGTGCGAATGCAAGCTGGTGAAGCCTCACACAAGTCGGAGCAAGAGCAACTGGCGCATGATGTCAATGCACAGCAGAGTACGTTGAGCAAATGCTTGCAGTTCTTTTGATCAGTTTGTCGCTAATTTGTATCGACATTAGTGTTCTACGAAGACTGCATGAGCAGCCTCTCATCGCAGCTTGAGCAGACTCAACGCGAAGTTCAATCACTACAAGCGCAAGTGTCGGGGCTGTCGTCTTTGCTGGCCACAACAAACGTCCAAGCGAAGTCATGCGACGCAACTACAGACACGATCGAACTCGAATTCCAAGGAGAAAATCTGCAGCAGCAAGTATTGGAGCTTTCTGCACGCGTGAAGTCTGCAGAGATGTTCGGTTTGCAATGCGAGGCGTCCCTAAGGGAGCAAACCCAACGTGCAGATGAAGCAGAGAGTCGATTGAGTATCCTGCATGAAGAGTGTCAGGAGCTGCGGATGCAACCGAGTCACGCTCGCACAAGTGCAGCGCCCAATGATGCGCTGCAATCCTATCAACAAAAACTAGAACTGCTTGAAGGCCGCATGCAGGACGTTCTGCAACAAGTCGCTTGCGATCACGAGCAGTATGAGTACGAGCAAGCCAAGTGGGCGCTCGAGAAGCGGCATCACCGAGAGAAGTATGACGAGGTGCTGGACGCCAGCGTCAAAGTGCTCAAGGTACTGATTATCCGCGAAAAGCTCATGAAGAAGCACGAGCGGGTGCAAAAGCGGCAGAGCGAGGAGTGCCAAGATAAGCAGCTTGAGCTCGCATGTCACGTTGCTTCGTTGCAGGGCATGACAAACGAGCTGATGCAACTAAGCGCGATGGTGCTGCTGGTCTTACAGCAGCTTGCGGTGCTGAAAGCAAACGCGAGTGTGTCCCAAGACGCGCCCGCTAGATGGACATTGCCAGCCAAACCTGTGCAGATGAAGTCGATGATCAAGCGTCTGAAGAAGATTGAAGCTGCCCTGGGTCGACGCGATTGGGCGTCAGCAACACCTTCGATGCAGAGCTTGAAAGTCTGTCCGTACACGTATCCAGCTTAGCACGCTGGTTTTGAAAGTCCAACCTAACCCATACGTGCGTCCGACACCGGCACGCACGTTAACGCCGATCGTGAAGACCTTATTATTAATAGCTTAGCACGCTGATTTTGAAAGGCCACAACATCGGCACGCACACAGGGTGAATTCTGCGAAAAGGCTGAATGGTTGTAAGCTTATTTCAGAAGTTGTTAGCGCTAATCGTGGAAAAGGATACGAAAAGTCCCAATTACATGAGTTCATCGATGACTACGGTAGATGGTAACTCATTCCCCAATTTCCACTGACAACTTCACGACCCAACAATGAGAGTGACTGAACGTGCTGTCAAGCTGCTTTTGGTAGTGCTACCAGTGGTTGCTAATGTAGTCAAGTGTGACACGGAGGAGCGCTGCACACTGGCCTGTGAGCCCGGGCAGGTCTGTCAGCTGATACCTGTGAACTGCCTTATTGCCAATAAGGCAGTTCACAGGTATCAGCCAATAAGTTATTGGACCGTGCCCGCCGCCGATGCAGATGTGCGTCGCTGGACCGAGCGGTTCCGAGAGCTCACCGCAGTGTACCCTGGAGTGCAGTGGCTTCCAAGAGTGCCGAGTCTACGAGCCTGACAAGAGTGAGTACTGCGCCGACCGGTGCTCCAAGGGCCGTTGTCCCGAAGGCTCCTCATGCGAGCTTCAAGAGGTGAAATGTATCAAGGCGCCGTGCCCACCGGTGGCGTCGTGCAACAGCGCGTCCGCAACCTAGTACAGAAGTAATAGGACAGCCTCTAAGACGGCCAGTATCCAGAATAGGAGCAGGAGGTGAACCCGTTGCTAAGCAATACACGTATGGATACTGCGTTGGTCTACCAACGGTAAAGGCTGCGGTCTTCTGGTTCTGGCACATATGCGAGCGAAACTTCTTGTCGGCTGGACGGTTTTGCTGTTTGAACGAATGAGAGCAATGGGTTCGGGCTCGCACTTGCGCTCGCGGCAAGGGACACTTCACTTTCCAATTCTCCGTGACAGAGCGAAGACCCCCAGTGACTCCAAGACAAGAAACGATGCGTGGACTCGGAAGCTTCGCTGTGCTGCTGGTCGCCCTTGCCGCCGCTATGGCCGATGCTACGCAGGCCGGCGGTGTGTGCAACCTGGCCTGTATTCAGGGCACGACATGCGAGGTCGTGAACGGTGTTTCGAAGTGCGTCCCTGTTGAGTGCACGAAGAAGTGCCCCAAGAACGAGAAATGCCAGATCAACTCGGCTGACAACTCCCAGTACTGCATCAGTCCGTGCGCGACGATTCGTTGCATGTCGGGCTACACGTGCCAGGTGGAGCAAGTCCAGTGCATCCGCGCCCCGTGTCCCCCCGTCGGAACCTGCAAGCCCGTCAAGAAGGGCTACGGCCTGCGGGCCCTCAACGAGGACGAGTAGGGACGAGAGACTTCCGTGTCGTCTCGATTCGCTTTCCGATAAAAATCTTCAATGTAATGTGTCCATCATGCTGAACGTACAAACCCAAGGCGCCATTCTGTAGCACATGTACCGAGGATGTTTGCTGCTCGAATACATGTACATGTTCATCCAGCCAATAAACCAAGACGTGATCCCTGCGGTCGCACGAGCCACCCCAGGGAAAGTAGGTCTACAGAAGTGCGTAATGTTAGGCTAACGTCGTTAGCGCAATGGTCATCATCAAGGCGCTGGTCCGGATTTGCGCCTCACTCCGCCGGTTCTCTATCAGCGCACACACGAAAGCCAGCCTCTGGTCGGGGAGCTAGAGACGTTGGGGGACCCATTCATCGGATGGGGACGGAGAGGCGTGTTTGGCGCCTTCAGTGCGAGTGAGCACTGGCGCCGCCGGCGTGTGGGCCATTTCATAATCTGCTCGAAGCGACGCACCCCCACCTCACAGCACCACCGAACTCGAACAGCATCATGGTCTTCTCCTCCGCGATCTTTGGCATGGCGGCGCTCGCGTCGGCCTACCTCATGGCCCCTGCTGCCGCTGCGGACCAACCGCTCCCCTGGGACGGCCGCGGATACGACCTGACCGTGGACACGCTGACGGACAAGTACCTGACGCACATCCTGACCATGCGCAACAACGGCACGGACGGCAAGGTGTCGGACTACGTGACGATCGCCAAGGACGGCCGCTCGCCGGGCTTCAACGGCGACACGGGCGTGATCGACATCGCCGTGGACTCGAAGGCCATCTTCAAGACGCAGAACAACTTCCGCCGCTCGGAGCTGGTGCAGAACATCGCTGGCAACACGAAGGGCACAACGTTCTTCCGCGCGAGTGTCATGAAGGAGGAGGCGTTCCTGAACCCGTACGCGTGGCAGATGATCTTCCCGGAGTCGCACATCTTCGAGATCCGCGTGGACGCCACGGCCAGCCCGGCCAAGATCATCTACCTGAACAACGGCACGTGGGACGCCAAGTGGGAGACGGAGTTTGTGCCCGGCACGTGGTACAACTTCGGCATCGGCATTTCAGCCGCCAAGTCGGGCAACGGCTCCGTGCTGGAGTTCTACACGAGCGAGGGCGACAAGCACCTCGCGCTGAAGGCCACGCACGAGACGGTGACGGAGTTCCCGTCGTCGTACGAATTCCACTACGGTCTTCTGACGCTCTCGGACGACGGCAGCGACCCCAAGATGAACGCGAAGCAGGACATCGTGTCGTACAACGGGGTGTCGGTGGACGCGAAGGTCTCGAAATCTGCGTCTGGGAAGACTGCGGTGGGCCATGCAAGTAAGGCGACGAAGGGCGCTGCTACCCAGAACGAGACTCCAGTAACTCAGAACGAGGCCCCCTCCACCGCTACGAAGTCCTACACTTTCTCGAAGCAGAGCATTTAAGTGCTATATATATGGATAGGGTGGTCTGTCTACCTCAGATGGATACCAGTAATACATAGTGTGTGTTTCGTCCGCAGATTTAACTGAGTTTCGTGGATGAAACAGAAATGAATCCCGGAATCTACGAATGAAACTCACGGGCCTCACGAAAAAGTTGTTCTGCTCAATAAACTGCTTGACACCGACGGCACAAGTGACTATCAAAGTGCAATTCATTGCTCGCCACCTTCTAATACTACCTCAATTCGGGAATAA
Source organism: Phytophthora fragariae (assembly GCA_009729435.1). Taxonomy (NCBI): domain Eukaryota; phylum Oomycota; class Peronosporomycetes; order Peronosporales; family Peronosporaceae; genus Phytophthora; species Phytophthora fragariae. Next base: position 236,780 of record QQOI01000080.1, on the reverse strand, counting down.
ACGACCGAATAAAAAAAAATCGCGCATACCTCCGCCTCCTTTTCAAAGCAATTATAAGCTGTACAAAGAGACCAAAATTAGTGTACCGGGTATGACCAAAAGTGTGAACGGAATGAGTGCAGGCAAATACAAATGCAGGACAGAAGGCTTCATCAAACGATGAGCATGCATCGCTATCAGCTGTGGCGTGCTTGCTCCACCACCAGCAAGTTTAGTGACCTGCACTAGCAGGGGCACAACTTCACCTGTTGTTTCACGAGGTGTAGCGGCTCGGCATGTCATGCGCGCACGGGTTTGCGCGTACTCCCTGAGCATGTCAGCCGAGAAGCTTCGTTCTCTAGCATAGCGCGGGGAGAGAGGGGGGGGGGGTAGCATCTTGTTACGACCCGGTCGATGATCTACCGGTATCAGTCCTAAGCAGAAGTCCTTTCCTCATCTAGCTCATTCTCTCATCTCGCACTGACCCTGCCGCGCTGTAATCGTCCTGCATCTCCACCTGCATACGCACAAGCACTACAAACAGACAGAGGGGCGCCTCCTGTGAGATTTCCGTCCAAACGATGGCGCCATCCGTGATCTTACCTGGTCCTTCCTAAGGGAGGCACGAAAGCCTCCAGGCACCGCCCTCCCCGCTTGCCTTGAACTGGCGAAGTGAAATGGGTGGGAGATTCAAAACTGGACCGCTCCGCAGATCCCTCTTCAAGATGATGCTAAACGCGTCATATCGTATTGAGCGGGTATCCACTTGAGGAGGGTATAAATATTGCAATGTTGCCAATTAAATTCATTCGGTCGTTTATTTCCGAATGGAGGTAGTACTACTATAGTACTACAAGATGCAAGATGCAATTCTCTCTCTCATAAATTAATTAAATTAGCTCAAAAACGTACGCAAGAACCACTCACTTCAGTTGTTCGAAGCAACTACATGTACAGATGCTACAGACGTATTAGCAACTCCCGGTTAGCATGTCTTGGATTCTTGCTTACCACAGCCACCTCACTCTCCGAGCAACCGCGCTGTCCGCACGCGCGCGGCAGGCCTTGCCGTGCTTGCCTCTGAGTGCGGAGAATGCGGAATGAAAGTTGTAGTGGTGAGTGCGGAACCCGCATTGCGCGCTTCAAGCCGATCCAACTTTTTTAAAAATAAGCCTATATATCTGAATATTTTCCTTAAATATCTCGAGAGCGAGTTTAATGGACGAAACTAGCGGATTCGTCCATGAAACCCGGGTTTAGAATGGTTTCGTTTCCTAAACGCAAACGAAACCTGACGAAACTAAATACACACTAGTAATACATGTACCTTTCGCGACTTTCGCTTGCGAATACGATTTTTATTGTGGTGGTGGTCGTAAGACGTTTTGGGCACTAATTTTGGGTGAAGGTGAATAATAATGACCAAATATTATTTGGTCAACCTAACTGCGTCAAAAAGAGCAGTTTCCAGAGACTGAAGATTGGATCTAATTCGTTGAAATCAGAGCTTTTTTTCCTGTTTTTCATGAGTGTTTGCTGCACCCGACTGAAGCATACACCTTGCATACTTCTGTCCAGGGGGCATAAACGGTGCGCAAAGCGAGCGCAGCGAGCCGATCCCCGCGCGAAGCGCGGTAGGGTTCAGGAGTCCCATGCCCCCTATCCAGGCCAAGTTCACCAAGAACAAGGCCAACTTCACAAAGAACAAAAGCAAATGCACCGAAACCAAAATCAAATGCACGAAGTGCAAGTTCAAGTGCACAATCATATCATAAAGAATGTGTCGACTTGTATTCTATTTATGAGGTGATCATCGCAACGATTCTTCGCCGCGGAGATTATCGAATGAAAGTCCACCGCTAGGGCATTACGCTAGCGGCGCTAGCGTTTCCAGCTAGAAGCTGCGGAGACACTCTCCCCCCGTGTTGCTACGGCGCAAATATGCGCGTCCTGCTACTGTCATACTCTCAGGTTCTACGTCAAGGTGGCTGCTCTCGAGGACATGCCTGTCCAACAACAAGGAGCAAGTATGGTAATTGCATATTTGTCAGGGTATTTTGATTTGGAAGACTTACGGTACTAGCAAGTATGGTATGATTTGGAAGACTTACGGTACTAGCAAGTATGGTAATTGCATATTTGTCAGGGTATTTGATTTGGAAGACTTACGGTACTTGCCTGAATGCACTTGAACTTGCACTTCGTGCATTTGATTTTGGTTTCGGTACATTTGCTTTTGTTCTTTGTGAAGTTGGCCTTGTTCTTGGTGAACTTGGCCTGGAAAAGGTGTACAGTATCTACGAGCCGGTCCGGACCGCGTCCGATGACGCCAGCTCAAAACCCCGCGCGTAACACATGGTATTTCGCAAGTATTTTCACTCAGGTCGTTCCTTTAAGAATCTATACTCTACCGAAGTAGATCGTAGCGGGAGAGCCAGCCGTGGAGATCGTCTGGCAGAGATCCCCCCCCTCTCCTCGTTTAGCCACATCGGCATTTGACACCACCCTCACACAGCACGACGCACTCCAATTGCAGCACAAGCCCTGCAGAATGACCGATAGCCTCTCGACAGATGCGTCGAATGCTAATGACCTTCAGCAGGCCGTAGTGAATGTTATGACCCGCCACGCTGCATCAAGACCGCAAAACACGGTCAAGCAGTATAAGAGTAAACAAGATGATTTCTGCGACTGGTGTGCCGGTAACAAGTTTCTCGATCGGTCACTCCCATTTGAATCCAAACTGGTGGACTACCTAGATAACTTCGTGATTCCTCGCGGAAACAAACAAAAAAATGAAGACGGAAGCGCGATAAACTTGGGTACGAAGCGGTGGATGCGTATGTCAAGGCTATCATTGATCTTTATCAGTTTCAGAGGTCGATAAGCATGAACCAGCACTCCCATCCACGGGGCAAAGCCCTCAAAGGATTGATGGACATGTTGAGGCGAGGGGAAAATCAGCGAAAGGTGGAAACGTACGCCGATAGAGGGTTGGGAACGGTGCTTGATGGATATAACCTGGAGGATATGAAAGCGCTGATTACGTTCTGGTTGAAACAGCCGACGGCTATTGCCTTACGGAGTCGAGTGGATTTTCTGGTTGGTCATGCTCTTCTTGCTCGTGGAGAATCACGGAGATTCATCCAGCTCCCAGATATGCTGTCGTTGACATTGACCGATGAGGGTTAACCCTGCCACAATTATGCAGCCCTCTCGTTGTGATAATGAGAAAAGGGAAATCTAATCAAGTTGGTCGGGTAGAGTACGGTGCTGCGATGCGATGCAAGGAGGTCATGTTGTGTCCATTAAATGCTGTGGATATGTATTTGTTTTGGCGATGGAATGTTGACTTAGAGCCTTTTCCGGATTTCACGGATCGCAAGCTGTGATATAACATTCGTCTGCTGAAAGGTAAAAGTGCTACACGCGACATAGCCTACAACACTCAACTCGAATGCGTGAAAACAGTCTTTACGGCTTGTGGGTTTGATTCATCTGTTTGGACCCACGCCAATCGCGGTTCTGGCGCTAAGCTAACGGAATTACAAGGTGCCGTTGAAAACCAGATTAGGCGAGCTGGTAGGTGAAATGGCGAGCGGATGGAAGCATGCTATTTGACGACACTTCCGCGTAAAGCGATGCGGGCATTATCTGGTTTCCCTACGAAAGGCGGTGCTTCCTGGATTAGCCGAGCGACCATATCCCCCTCTTCGGATCTTCAGAAAATGGGTTTTTCCTTCACTCGATGCTGCAGAGACAGCGCTACATGATTCTGGGAATAGAGAAATAGCCGCAGGTGGATTTATTGGTTTGCTGCATGAATTGAGGGTAGTTTTCTTACAGGACTCCGTATTATGGCGGCATTTTCAGGGACATCGCCTTTGGAAAGATCCTTTATTCAGCTCGGAAGAGTATATGAATTTTGAGGCGGAGGTGCTGGAATCGTTGGATTCAACAAACCAACCTCGTGATACCCGTCTTGAAGCTGCAATTCCATTGGTAGCCTCGACACTGACAGCCGGATTTGAAGGTCTCCACGGGAAGATTGACAGCCTGTCATGCGAAGTCCGACAGCTCAAAGAGCAAGGCTTGCTGTGGCGTGGAGATCCGGCCGAAAAGTGACCTCGGCCGGGCCGCGCTGCAGGCGCACTCTGTTGGATTCGCTGACAGAAAGGAAGTTGCCGTTGTGACAAGCTTTCACTCTCATTTACCTCGGCAGAGTGACAGGTAGTGACTTTGGCCTCGGTGGGACCTAATAAATACCCAACCGAGGCTAAATACGTCAGGCTCAGTGATATTTACGACCAAATCCTCGGTCGTACTTAAGTGGAAGCCTCGGTCAGATGACCGAAGCCTCGGTCGCACCTCGAGGTACCTCTGGCGTAATCACCGTCATTATTGATGAGTGTACAGGAGTCGCCACATCGAAATTCGTTTTATACTATATATTTGTATGTAGGATTAGGATTAGCTATAGGATGATCTGCAGAGGCTCTCAGAGCCTCTGAATATTCAGTAATAAATCAGCAGTCTCCCCCCCAAGTCTTCAGAGGTTAAGTCCGACTCCGGTAAGTGTTAGCTAGCTTATTGTAGTGCCCGGATACTCCTGGCTTAGTGGTATGGCTGTTGGCGGACTAGAGATTTATTAATTAATAGTCCACCGAGGCCAAGCCAAGAGTAGGCGTGGCCGAGAGGCTAGAGTGGCACTTAGAGTGTCGTTCTGTGTGTGTGGGGGGGGTTAAGTCCCCTAGAGTATATTTTACTACCGACCGAGGATTACCTCGGTCCCCTTTGTATTAGGCCTAATCAGCCGGTACCCTTCCATCTGAGGGACTGCAAAAGGGTTGCGCGAAAGCGCTATATTGCATTCTAGCCCTCGTTCGTGGCTAGTTAGTGCATGTTTTGGGTTGACCGAAGACAACCTTGGTACACAGAGGCTTATATCCAACCCGGTGTAAGGGATCGTTCCTGGACCTCAGGTTTAGATCCAACTTTCGTTGACCCTTTCGGGAAGACGTGTGTTGTTGGTGGGACTCGTACCGTACGGTAGCGAGATTTTCATCGTGTTCCTACACGACAACTGGTGCCGCGACCCGGGATTGGAATAACCTTCTGTGTATTCTGGTTGTTGTAGGTCTCAACCCCTACGAGCAAAAGAGGAGAAGAAGAAGAAGAAGAAGAAGAGAAGAAGAAGATGGCGCGAGGAACCAAGTCTGCGGCTCCAACCACGCCGATGAAGTCGAATGGGCCACGCTCCGAGGTGTTGGACCACTCCGGAAGCTCGTTCGAGTCTCTGGAGACCGTTGCGATGGACAGGGTCGACGAGCATCGGGCGACCTACGATTCGGCGCTTGAACCCTCGGACACCATGGGAGATGATGAAGATGATGACTGGGAAGTCAGGGGCACCATGACCGAGGCCGCCGAGGCAGCGGTAGTGTCTGCAGGGCGAAGCAGCGGCGTGCGTCCGCTTGCCCGAAGCCTCGTTGACGAGTTGGATGACGTCGCCAAACCCGAGCCAGCGTTCGGCGAGGACGATAGAGAAGATGGTGCGAAGGACTTCCCGAGGACGACAGAAGTCACGACCCAGCCGACGGGGATCCGTCCACCACTCAACGGGGACACGCCGGCTGCTAACAAGGTGCTAGGCCGGTGTGTGGAACTGATGCGGACGAAGAGCAACTGGCTGCGACAGTTCTCGCCCAAGATGGTCCGTCAAGCTGTGTGGGCAGACCTCGGACGAGCGCTGGCCGCGCCGATCGACTCGACGAGCACCTTTGCGGTAGCTCGGGAGACCGAAGGACTACTCCGTGCGATGGGGTGTGAATCCCAAATGTACCCGTCGACCATGGCGCTCGCCGACTGGAGCCCGACCGAGGCTGCCACTGCCCTCTCGAAGTGGAAAAGGAAGCTGCGTTCCGCGTTCGGCACAACTGGCGCAGGGGTAGCCACTCTAGTGTTTGGCTCGACTACCTACCTGGTCCAGACCGAGGCAGATCCGTCGCGAGTGCCGCTGCCACCGACGCCCCAGAAAGGGACCACCGATGTCAAGGGAGGAACGTTCGCCGCGAAAGGACCAGCGTCACCGTATATGCAAGACTCGCACATGGTGACACCTAGGTCTGTCGACCGCAGTGACCGTCTGGCGAAGGAGAACGAGGCCTCGTTCACCACGCCGAACACTCGACGGACAACCGTCCGACCTCCCGAGAACCGGTTCGAGGCCCGAGAGGAGTCGTCAGACAGCGACGAGGATCGTTTTGACCCGGACTACTATGACGGGGGCCAGACGGGTGAGTGGGCACGCCAAGTGAGGGAACTGAGTGCAGCGAATGGCCGGAGTGACACACCGAGGCTTGAGATCGCTACGCACCTTCCTCTCGGCAACATCAAGCCGTTCCTCGGTACTCGCAACAAGAGCGAGCGGTCGATGCAGTGGCTCCGGAAGTTCATGTACGAGATGAAGGGAACGCACACTCCGACGAACGAGTGGTGCATGGCCTTTGAACTCTGTCTCCAAGACGGAGCACTCCATTGGTACCGCCAGCTCCCTCGTAAACCGAAGCGTACGTGGAAGTTGCTGAGTGATGCTTTCATCAAGTATTACTGCTCGAAGTTCACCCAGTCGGCGAAGGCCCGCTACTACTCGGCGAAGCGAGAGGACAAGGAGCAGGTCTGCGACTACCTCAATCGCTTGAATGGGTACGCTCGCAACGCCGGCGTGCAATTTGAGAACGGAGGACGCGAGGCGAATGACCACGTGGATCACTTCCTCGATACGTGCGATGACCGAGGCCTGGAAGAGCGGTTGTGCCACGCACGAGTCAAGGACATCCACGACCTTGAGGAAATGATCAACGACATCCTGCGCAGTAGAGAACGGAAGACGGCGCGCGAACCCTCGGTGAGACGCCACCGAGGGCAAGACGACGATCGGCGACGCGAAAACAGGTCGAACGAGGGTATGAGGAGCGGGTTCGGTCGCGAACGATGTTACCGAGATGATGGTCGACGCCGGGAACGACGCGACGAGTCCCCGTACCGGTCGAGGATTACCCTGGTAGAGGCTTTGGCAGATGTCGTCACCGCTTTGAACATCAGAGCCTCGGACGGAGACCACGAGGATTCTCAATCTGCTCGCGGATACGGGCGTGATGCGACCGAGGCCGGCGGCCAACACGATAAGTCGTACGACGCCGACGAGTATTCAGACGCAGAATCGGATGCGAGCGAAGTCTCGGCCGACGCTCACGGACATGTGGACGCGACGAACGACAATGAGCGTCGTGCAGCCGCGGCTGGGACCTTCGCTCGGCCAGACAATCGTCGTCAGTCGGGCGGGAGCAACCAATTCCAGCGCGACCGAGAAGGACGTCGCCAGTACGGACCGTGTGCGGCATGCAATAGCCTGTATCATTCGGTGCACTACTGCAATCGGAGGTGCAAGTTGTGTAAACAAGTACACGATGCCGGCAAGTGCGACGCCCTTCGGGAGCTGACGAGCCTGCTGCGAACGAAGGTCGATAAGAAGGATCTCACCCCAGAGCTGCAGAGCCTGGTGTTCGGGGGTCATTTAAACTAGGCAGCCCGCTAACTGAAACTGGGTTGGTCCCAATCGGGCTGCCACAGTTAGCTGAGCCTGCTGTCGACGCAGACTATTTGTTTGCGTTCACAGGCAAAAGCAAGTGGCCCGATGATCGAAAGAACAACGAACGAGTGAATACGACGGAAAATGGAAGTGACAGAGGCTTAAGCCTCGGTGAGAATGGAACTGATGAATCAAGTGATGGAGAACGCGCGCCGACCCCGACCGAGGCTGTCATCACAAGTATGGCTCAAGTGGAGTCGGTCGACTGAACCCTCGGTCGGGCAATTAAATTACTGCCCGGCGAGCGAATGGGGTGGTGGTCGTCCCAACGATATGACAAGAGGAAGAGAATGCGCGCGCTGGTCAAGGGCGCAGTGGATGACACCCGGATACGGATCCTGCTCGACACCGGAGCGAATGTGAGTGTGATCTCGGCGAGTTTTGCAAAGAAGCTCCGAGTGCGAGAGGTATTTGACCACGGTCGTAGCCTAGAAGTGCGAGGCATCAACCCGGGGATCATGGAAACCCAACGACGAGTCTTAGTGAAAGTCACGCTCGGGTGGAAGCACGCATATGAGTTCGAGGTGTGGATCATGGACCACAGTGCCGGTGTGGACGTAGTCCTAGGCATGGACTTCATGGTACCTGCCGGAATTCGGCTGGACCTGTTCCACGGTACAGCCAGGCTTCCGGAGGAGGATATGGTACCTCTCTTGAAATCGAAGGAGTCGGAAGAGCCGGTGTCATACGGAAATCACATCGTGGGAGGTCCTACCGAGCTGTTGGCGATCCCTGGCAGGGAATGGCGAGAATTCCGCCTGCCTCGCCGACAACCGTCTCGAACGACCCACGAGATGTGGATTCGTAGGTCAACGAGGCTTGTGTCGACCGTAGCGAGGAGCCGACGAGGCCGGCCGCTCTGGATACGGCTGACCAATGTTACAACGAAGAGAGCGAGTTGCTCGGCACACGAACCTGTCGTGTTATGGGTGCCTAGAGAAGAACTACCTCGGGAAACGGGCTACGCGCGGGTGGAGTCCGACAAGTACCGAGAATGGCAGGTGCTGGCGTACGCAGAGAGCAGAGATGAAACGCTGTTTGGACGCGAGGGCAAGCTCTTCCAAGAATGGTTGGCCGTACAACCCTCGGCCGTGGAACGACGCGAGTACCCGACACCTCGGGCACTCCTACGACGGACCACCGAGGCTTTGGTGTGCACCGAGATGCCAGGAGGAGATGATGATGATCGAGTAACGGTGGTCAACTGTCTCGACCTAGCCGAACCTACTGGCGAAACAGGCGAGTGCCGGCCGCCCTCGGTCGACACCGAACCTTGTCCGGCGAGAGATGGAGGACAGGATTCACGGCCGTCCGAGGACTACGCCACCGAGGAGATCGCAGAACGACCCGAGTCGGGTAATCCGGTCGTCGGCGTCCGAATCGACTCAGCACGCCCACCAAGCGAATCAGGAGAGATCCTGATCTCGGTGACCAAGGGTGGCGACCCCCGTGGTGATCACGCAAGCGGTGGCGAAGCGACTGAGCCCAAGGGTGACTCGGAAGCTGAAGTAACAACGGACCGAGCACCTACCGATCCAACCGACAGACGACATGCCAAGTCAGACGCGGAGCGTTTGGAAGCCATCTTCGTCTCGGTGATGGCCGGAGGCAGCCCGGAATCAGTTGCTGATGCGGACTGGGGTATCAACGATACGGCGGAGCACCTGCCGAACGAAATCGAGTTGACTGACTAAGCGCACGAGCTGGCGTTCCTACCAGATCTGACGGAGCCGTCATCGACAACGCTGGATTACTCGGGTCCGAACGTCCAGAATACCGACTTGCAGACCGATCAGCAGACGAAACTCGTAGCAGTGCTCCAGCAACACGAGGAAATCATGATTGCGAGCGGCAACGCTTTGCCCCCACCGGCGTACGGTGTGGTGTGTGACATAGACGTGCAGGGGCACCCCCCGATCAAGCAAAAGGCTCGGAGGACCCCTCTGCGGTTTCTGGGTAAGCTCTACGAGCTGCTGAAGGGTCTACCGACGGCGAGATTGGTCTCGTTTTCGGATAGCCCGTGGGCATCCCCGATCGTTATTGTGTTGAAGAAGAACGGAATCGACATACGCTTATGTATCGACTACAAACGAGTGAATGCGATCACCGCAATCATGGAATATGCTATGCCACTGGTCGACGACTTGTTGACCGAGATGGAGGCGTACCTGTGGTTTTGTTCCTTGGACGCGGCGAGCGGATTATGGGCGGTGATGATGACCCGCCGAGCCCGCAAGATCTCAGCCTTTGTCTTCGCGTTGGGCCACTTCGAGTGGCTGCGCATGCCATTCGGACTCAAGAATGCGCCCATGATCTACCAACGGATGATCGACAACGCCCTCTGGGGGTTCGTCCAACCGAAAGGAGGCTGGGCTAACTTCTCGGAGAAGATGCGGATAGCTGAAACGGCCGATGCTGAAGACAGGGCAGGGGTGACCGAGGCTTCGGTCAGTCTGAACGAGACTCCTCGGACCAAGTTCGAGGCCGACTGAGCCTTGTCGACCACCGAAAGTGCAGTCGCAACCCTCGAGAACAGTCCTTTGGCCGACATGTACTCCAGCGGAGAGCCGGACGAGTCCTCGTTAGTACCTGTGCTCGATCGGCGTTCGTTCGTAGACGATATCTGCTTCGGCTCCGAGACGTTTGAAGCGTGTTTGGCGACGCTAGACCGTCTGCTAAGCCGCTTCCAGGAGTGTCGGATCAGTGTTAGCTTCTCCAAGAGCCTGATCGTACAGCGGAAGGTAGGCTTCCTGTCTCACGACGTCTCGGCAGCCGGTATTGCATCCGACGCTAAGAAGGCAGCTGCGGTGACCGAGCTCTCGTTCCCCGCGTCCAAGAAGGGAGTTCAGTCCTTCCTAGGAGCACTCAACTATTACAGTCGTTTTATCGAAGATTTTGCGGTGTACGGCGCGGCGCTCTACCAGCTGAAGGACGCCGATTTCGAACCCGGGGGTGACCTCTCCGCTACCAGACAGAGCTTTGCAAGGCTGCAACAGCGCGTCCGAGACGCTCCGATACTACGCCACTTCGACAGGGGAAAGGACGTCCACGTCACGCTGTTCGCAAATGAGTGGGCTCTCAGCTCCACCCTTATGCAAGAACACGAGGGCAAACTACACCCCGTTCGCTTCTATGGCCGCGTATTGAAGGACGCCGAGATGAACTACCACCCGGCCGAGAAGGAAGTTTTGGCTCTACTGCTGGTACTGAAGGTATGCTATACTCAGCTCGTTGGGAAGTCTATCCGAGTCTACACTCGGTTTTCAACACTCGAGTGGGTGCGTAAGTCCAAGACACTCTTCGGTCGGGCCACCCAGTTTGCCGTCTTGCTGTCGCCGTGGCACTTGGTGGTCGAACGAGTGAAGGAAAAGGACTGTGCTTTCGCCCAGCTGCTCCAAGCCGGATTGACGAGTTTCGTCGATTTGGACGAATCGCTCGCTTCAGTCGCCCCTCCATCCAAAGGGTCACCGAACGTTCGTTTGGATCCACATCTGCTCTATGCTCGACTGCCGACCTCGTATAGTGGCCACGTCCTCTCGTTCGACGGCTCCGCGAAAACGGAGAAGCATGGTGGTTATGGGAGTTGCTCCTGGATCTTATGGAAGCTTCCGGAATGGACGATATTGATCGCTGCCAGTGCTTATCTCGAAGCCACTACAGTCAACCTCGCCGAGTACGCCGGTATGAACAATGGCGTCTCGGCAGCGCTCGGTCTGTCCATTACGGACCTTGTCATCGTCGGAGATTCGAGACTCGCCATTCAGCAATCACTAGGGGTGATAGCGTGCCGGAAGGAAACGCTGATGGCACAACTCAACCACCACCGGGAACTCGTAGCCAAGCTTCGTTCGGTCAAGTACCTGCATGCGATACGAGAATTCAATGCAGCAGCAGATTCTCTGGCCAGCGAAACGTTGGAGTCTAAAGCGTCTGCAGTGACGACGTCCGAGGCGAGGATCGCAGAACTGAGAGCTCTGAACCGGATTAATGAAGTCATCTACGAAACCTCGGTGGGCGAAACGACGGAAGAGAAACCCTCGGTGAGTGTCTTGTGCGTCTATGACCAGCAAAGAACCCCGAAGTAAGCCTTTTTTCGATTTTGTGCGGGCCGAAGACCGAGATTCAGGCCATGTGACGGTTACAACGAGGTACCAGGCAAAGGCGAAGACGAAGCGGGTCAGGTTTGCCAACGAAGTATCGGCCATGGGTCAGGACGATGCAGCTCGACTTGCAGAATCCAACGCGGTGCCGAGCGAGGCCCAGAACGTGCAGGAAGAAACGCTACCAGCCACCGAGGCTTTGACGGCTGCCACGCCAGCCCCGCCTGATGCCGAGGACGTAGACCAGCTGACAGTACAAGAAGAGCGCCGGAGAAGAGTCGCAGCTGCACAAGAGGAGGAACTGAGATGGTCCAACCTGAGAACGGTCCTCCGAGGCGAAGACGCCCGCCTGGGTTACAAGGCGGCACGTGACGCGTGGAAAATGGCAGACCGGTTCGTTCTGAGCGAAGACGGAGTCCTCTACTTTGTGGGAACCAACCGTCGTTCGGACCCGGACGAGCAACAGGGAACGTGGATGCGTCTCGTAGTACCCTCAACGATGGTCCAAGAAGTGCTGCAAAGCTGCCACGACTCGTTGGAAGGTGGTCACCAAGGTATTAATCGCACTTACCACCGAGTGAAGTCGGACTACTATTGGATCGGACTGTACGCGGACGTAGAGAAGCACGTCAGGTCCTGCCCGGACTGCTGTTCGAGCAAGAGCCGGCCTCAGCTGAGAGGCTACTCCCCAGGAAACGTATTGGCCGAGAGACCGTTCCAGATGGTCTCCATGGACTTTGTGATTCCGTTGCCGAAGTCTCGACGGGGAAACACGGCACTACTGCTGTTCCAGTGCTCGTTCACCGGATTTGTGATGGGTAAAGCTATGTCGGATACCACTGCGCTCATCGTTGCCCAGGCTTTCGAGGAGTGTGTCTACCGAAGGTTCGGTGCACCCTCGCTGATTCGTCACGACCGAGATCCGAGGTTCATGAGCGAAGTGTTCCAAGCCTTCGCTGAGCGAGCTGACCGCCTCCGACAGCAGATGGTGAAGCGGTTGTGGACGGGTTGTATTGAATACGACCGCGAGCCTCGTCAGTTTCACACCGAGACTCTGTTGGAGCCTACTTATCTCCAGTACTCGTTCGAGGTCTTGGAGTGGGCTCCCCGGACGGCGGACTGGATTGCGGAGGTGAACGAGCTGGACGCTCGTCAGCCGTGGCGCAACTGCTGGATCGACGACCCCGCGAGCCACCCGTTCAATACGACGTTCGCCGCCTGTAACCCTGCAGTTTCGCTGTTCGTGCCGCGCGGAATGACCAGCGAAGAGGTGTCCGCCTCGGTGGTGGTGGAACCGTCGCTCCCAGCGTCCTCCGTGTCCGCGCCGTGGGTCACCCAATTTGGGGTTGGTCGTGATGATGGCGCTTCTGAAGAGGAGTCGAAAGGCTCGCCAAATCTCGGCGCGGACACTCCCTAGGCGTTCCTGTCCTCGGTCGCCTGTCATTTCCTTTCTCCCGGATCAACTCTCGCTGCTCCAGTACCGTCCGACGCTCTCTTTTTGCAGGCAGCTCGTAGGGTTGTAGTTCATTCTTCGTTAATTCTCCATAATCACTTTAATTCCCTCGTAACTCCCTTTTGCTCCGTCTTCAGTCGTTAGCTCGAATCAATCCTCGTTCGGTGGTCTGCCGTATCCGCCCTGACCCTGCGATTCTTCTGATGCGCCGACCGAGGGGTAATCTCGTGTTCTTGAGTCGTCATCTTAATTCTTCCACATGTACATATGCATTGTTCGTTTGGTATCTTCTTTCATCTGCTACTGCGAGCCAATTCCTCCTCGCAAGCAGTTCGATCCTCGGTCGCCTCTGCAGTGGGTACTCCTCATTCCTCTCTGTCCCTTCCGCGGGCGACCGTGTTCCCAGTAGCTTCTTTCGTCTGTATTTGCGAACTGGTGCCCCTCGCAATCACTTCATTCATCGATAGCGCCAACAACTACTCCTCGTCCGCAGTCTGAGCCATTTGTAGACGTCGGTCGCTGCGTTTCTGACGTAAGTAATCGTAGAGTAGTCCTCCACACGACAAGTTGGTAGCTGGTTCCCACGTTGTCTCCTCGTAGCCGACCCATTTCACTTTGAACTCTCGAACCGCTCGATTAGTGCTCGTTGATAACGGTGTGCGGTCGTCCAGGATGGCTTCAATATCAAACTCGCCCGACGGGCGGTCCGGTTCCCAGCTATCCTCGGGCAGCAATTCTTCGTCGAAATCTACTCGTGACTCCTCGTCTACCTCTGGTGCCAGCCGAACTTTAGGCCGGTCTCCGAACTCGCTCACCGCTTTCAACCGCGAGAAATGAACGACTGGGTAGAAGCGGTAGCCGCTTCTATTCGGTAGCTCTAGCTCGTAAGCGAACTCTTCCACTTTCTTCTTGATGCGGAATGGTCCATGCCACCGATGCGCGAGTTTCTTCGTCAGACCGGGTTTTACTCGCTCCATATACAGCCACACGCGGCTTCCTGGCTTGAACAGCGACCTCAGTGGGGTCTCGTTTGGATCCGCCTCGCCTGAGGGGCTCTGTTGCGACTCTTTCTCCTTTCGTCCGAGTGTCTCGTTGTGCTCCTTAGCCCTCCGAGCCTTCTCCGTCGCTTGGTACTCTTTGGCCATACTGAGTGCAATCTCCTGCTGTCGGTTGACTTCGCGGCGCCACGCCAGGGCGTCGAACTGGCGTCCGGAGCCTCGTTTGAGGGACGATGACATCGCCTTGAGCGTTGACTGTGCATCCCAACCATGAACGAGGTAAAACGGGGTCTCCTTCCGGGTCCCATCTTGTGAGTTGTTGATAGCGAAGATCAGCTTCTCTGCAATCTCATCCCAGTCCTGTTGTAAGGGGTCTTCGGCATACACGCGCACGGACTGCATGACGGTTTTCACTGACCGTTCTTGCTGCCCATTCGCCTGCGGCCGGTAACTCAACGTAGCTCGCGACCGAGACTGCATCTTGTCAGAGTCGGCGAAGCTTGAGGAGGGCCGGATGGCGACGGCCGTGTCTCGTAGACAACTCGTCGAAGTACGCTTCGATGGCTGACGCCTTCACCCAGTGACGGCGTTCCCACAAAGCGAAACCGAGATCCGTTTTCTCGGTGGCGTCGGTAGAGGTGCCCTGGAATTGCCGCCAGAGCCGAACGAGGAGAGCTTGACCAGCGGCCCGAACGGAGATCGTCACACCGTCGATGAACTCACCGACGCCGAAGGTGCACGGCTCGGCGGGGAATTTGACCCTCACCAGTTGCCACGGGTGAAGGGGGTTCGCCCAATCGGAGAACGCGGCAATCCCGGCTTCGGAGATCGGAGACACAGGGTCCTCGGCCGGAATGTCAGGAACGCTGAGATTCTGTAGCAGACACCAGCACTCTTGTGCACCCGGAGCAGTGAAGCCCGGCAAGAGGAACAAGTTGCCAAGCTCGGACAACTTCCGGGACCCTCCTGCCACGTCAGACACACTGGTGACGACGGGCGTGAACCCGGTCTGCACGGTGCCAGGGGCAGCCGAGAGAGTAGCTGTCACTTCGACCCGAGGACGCCCTTGTCGTGGAACGGCAGGCGAACCCTCAGTCGACGGTGCGTCGGATGTAGAAGACCCCGGCGACGACGCGGCAGGCACGACCGAGGCTTGGGAAGCGGCCCCACTCGGGGCAGGCGGACTTTCCTCTTCTTTCTCTGAGCCAACATGATCTGCTCGAGCGAGTCCAGAGGCAAGTCGTCGAGGTTCCTTGGCGAAGCCGCCGGTTCCTGCGAGCGAGGCGGTGTTGTCGGAGAGGACCCACCGGCGTCCGGCGCGACAGACGAGTCACCAGACCCTCCTGAAGATCCGTCAGAGTGCTCGTCCTCGCCGGAATCGGGCGACGGCGGACTACCACCATCACCACTGCTTGGCGGTGAACCGCCGGCAGGTGACCCTGGTTGACCCGCATCGCCAGGAGAACCACCTCCACCAGGTGAGCTCGACTGGCCCGTAATATTGTCCGAGGGCGCCGGAAGAGGCCCCGAAGCGGCAGGCGACGGAGGGCTGGTGGATGCTGATGACGACGCCGGAATCAGAGAAGCGTCGCTACCCTCGGCCGACTCACCACCAGGTGACCCGAAGGCAGCGGAAGGCGAAGGTGGGGTGACCGAAGCTTGCTGATCACCCGAAGAACCGCTTGCACGTTGTGCAGCAGTGGCCGCGGCCCTCTCCCGAAGGTCGACAGACGCACGGCCAAGCCGCTTGGAGGGGGGCAGCTGTGACGCAGCCGCACCCTCGGTCGACGACCGAGGGGACGAGTCCCGCTTGCGTTTCGACGAAGATGACGCGGACGAGGGTGACGCCGGAGGACTGGAGCGAGGGACCGCGGGGTCGAGGAAGCCTCGGTGGACGGTTCGTCCGGGCTCGACGACTCGTCACCGCTCTGCGGAGATCCGACGATGATGTCTGGAGGGTTGAGACCCAGCAGCGTCCAGTCAATCTCGTCAGCGGAAATGCCTGCCGACGCCAGGACAAGGGTGTCCACGTCCAACTCATGCATCGCAGAGTGGCGCCGCAGGACCGAGTTCGCCCGACGCAAGCTGTTGTTCTCGTCCTGTAGAGCTTGGATGCGTGCGGGTATGACCCCGGACTGACCTCGGTCTTGGTCGGCCAGTTGTCGGCGAAGGCGGTCGAGCTGGGCGGTGTGGGCAACGAGGCTTGCCTTCAACCGCTCACGTCGTGAGCGGTCGACGAGCCGTGGTCGCCTCGGCGTTGGTGTCGACGAGGCGCCGCTCGAGCGAGGCAGTCACCTCCCGGTGCGACTCCAGGGTGGCACCGCTTCAGTCAACCGCTCGAGGAGCTTCAACCGTTCGGCTCGAAGCTCGTCGATCCGATCCTGAGCCTCGTGAAGCTCGGTCGACGTCTGCACACAAAAGACATCGGACTTCACACGGAGATCCATCTCAATGTGGAGTTTGTCCTCCGTATCCTTCGCTAGAGCCTGGAGCCGGTCCACCTCCTGACGGAGGGACATCATCTCCTCGGACTCGGCGACGGGAAGACGTCGAGGAGCCACTGCAGCCGTAGCCACCTCTTCGAGGGTCGTGGCATGCTCAAGGCGTCGATCCAATACTGGATCGACCCGAGCGGGAGGTGCACGAGCGACGCTGACGACCAGCTCGGCGAGACGGTGGAACTGGCGGTCGGATGCCGTCAATACTGGCGTGAGAGGCTCGGTCGCACCCGCTGCGGGCGCAGCGACCACTGCTCCGGCAGCCACAGCCCCGACCGACGCCCCGCGAGTTGCCAACGGGAGTTGGTGACGGAGGGGGGTTGGCGCGCAGCGGAGAAGTTGGAGGCGAGCGATACGGAGAATCGCCCGGTACCTCTGCCGACGCAGACTGGAGAGCCTCGGTCGACGCTGGGTACGGACCCAAGATGCTCGCCGGAGGTGGTGGATGCTCGACCGAGGATTCAGGAGCCGCAGGAGGCGCGTGGCCGGGTCGAGAAGCAGTCGGAGGCGCGTCGCCACGCGGACTAGACTCGGTCGAGGACGCCCCAGTGGGCAGGCGCGGCTGAGGCTGCGTGGCGTCGGCGAGAACGTCCAGAGCGCTCTGAAAGGGATGAACAAGAGAAACACGTTAGCACCAAGATGATCAAGATAAGAACGAGCGAAACAAGGAGATGCTCACCTCGCCGGTGCAGCCCAAGGACCGGAGGGCACGTGCGGTGGCTGAAGCTAGCGACCGAGATTCGGGGCGAGTCGGAGGGCGAGACATTGCGCCGCGCCGTTCGCCAGTGCCAGGTTCACGACGAGGCGGGGGCAGTTGTGGCGTGGAGATCCGGCCGAAAAGTGACCTCGACCGGGCCGCGCTGCAGGCGCACTCTGTCGGATTCGCTGACAGAAAGGAAGTTGCCGTTGTGACAAGCTTTCACTCTCATTTACCTCGGCAGAGTGACAGGTAGTGACTTTGGCCTCGGTGGGACCTAATAAATACCCAACCGAGGCTAAATACGTCAGGCTCAGTGATATTTACGACCAAAACCTCGGTCGTACTTAAGTGGAAGCCTCGGTCAGATGACCGAAGCCTCGGTCGCACCTCGAGGTACCTCTGGCGTAATCACCGTCATTATTGATGAGTGTACAGAAGTCGCCACATCGAGATTCGTTTTATACTATATATTTGTATGTAGGATTAGGATTAGCTATAGGATGATCTGCAGAGGCTCTCAGAGCCTCTGAATATTCAGTAATAAATCAGCAGTCTCCCCCCCCAAGTCTTCAGAGGTTAAGTCCGACTCCGGTAAGTGTTAGCTAGCTTATTGTAGTGCCTGGATACGCCTGGCTTAGTGGTATGGCTGTTGGCGGACTAGAGATTTATTAATTAATAGTCCACCGAGGCCAAGCCAAGAGTAGGCGTGGCCGAGAGGCTAGAGTGGCACTTAGAGTGTCGTTCTGTGTGTGTGTGGGGGGGGTTAAGTCCCCTAGAGTATATTTTACTACCGACCGAGGATTACCTCGGTCCCCTTTGTATTAGGCCTAATCAGCCGGTACCCTTCCATCTGAGGGACTGCAAAAGGGTTGCGCGAAAGCGCTATATTGCATTCTAGCCCTCGTTCGTGGCTAGTTAGTGCATGTTTTGGGTTGACCGAAGACAACCTTGGTACACAGAGGCTTATAGCCAACCCGGTGTAAGGGATCGTTCCTGGACCTCAGGTTTAGATCCAACTTTCGTTGACCCTTTCGGGAAGACGTGTATTGTTGGTGGGACTCGTACCGTACGGTAGCGAGATTTTCATCGTGTTCCTACACGACATTGCTTACGGTGAACAAGAAAATCGTTATTTCATTACAAGAGAGTGACGACGTAGAATAGCCAAATAGTATTTCCAGAGAAACAAATTACATTACACTTTAATTCTGCAAGTTGCCTAGCTACATAATATATGCTTCGAACTTCTTGCGAAAAAAAACCGAACTTAACCAGGTCGCGGGTTACGTACTTGCGTAATTGACCGGAGTCCAGAATAAGTTGCGAATAAATCGTATTGCCTTGTGGTCGGAGATCCGAAAATCGTTCAGAAAACACCTTAAGCGGGAAGAGTGCAATTGCTGGAGCTTGAGAACACGTCGTTACCAAACCGGTATAGCTGTTGCCCCCTTCTTGAGAAGTCTTGTACTCGCCAATATGTGTGATCCCTGATATTTATCGAGTAATCGCGGAGGTAACTCTTGTGGAGAACTTGATCCGGGTTGTTTATAGACGAGAAAAAATTGTAGTTTGTCGGTATCGCACATCCAACTGGTCTTCGGCGAGCATTCTTTGAAATGCCTACGGGACACGATGCCAAGCTGTGGGACTGCGACGCGCGCTTGTGTTGGTCGATGATAGCTGTTGTACAGTAACTGGGAGTTCGTGAGCTTGCTCGCCATAATTCCCTCGCTTTCAACGGATTAGATCTTCAGGAGTGTGTCGAGATTCCAAAAGGCGGAGGTATAGATAAACTGCAGTCCAATCTTGAATATAAATCACTGGAGATAGATATCCAATCTTAAAATTCCAATCCAGGACGAAAGTCTTGGATGAAATCATAAAAATGGAGCAGTCTTGGAAAAATCCAGGAAGTGCCCAAAAAAATTCACGTCGCGGTTAAAAATAAAACCCGGCGTATTGAACTTGGCTTGCCAGTTCTCCCAAACCATATAAACCAAGCGTAAGTCTCAGAGGAGCCGCACAATTTAAAGCCAATTGCTTCCGTAAAGTCTTCAATAACGAAGCGCCAATAAACCGTCGCAGCCGCGCGATGGTCCACAATAGCACACGTCCAAATGCACTGTTGGTCGTAAATTTAATAAATCCACATCCAAAAGGCTTTCGAAGCTGTGAAACGCCATCGTAAACCATCGAAAACTGCAGCGAAAGCTTCATAATGTCAGCCGCCCACAGATATCCCACGAGAGAGGATATTCTTGAGCAGGAGCATTCCAGAGGCGCATGCCAAACGAGAGAGCTTATTCTTGAAGAGAAGGTGAAGCGGGTTCATCCAAGTCCGGCGCATCAGGGTCAGGGTCATCCGGGAGAAGCGCCGACGGTAACGGGAGCAACCGGAGTAGCGCCCGCAGTTGCCTGCACTTAAGCCCCGAGTGGCTCAAGCTCTTCAGCAGGAGGTCTTGATAAAATCGCTTCACGTGAAGTTTAATCACGGCAGTAACCTGAGCTTGGACATCAATCACGTTGGGCTGCATACCGTGGAAGCGCAGGTCGTTCCGATGTATCCACAGGCACCGAAAAATCACCGCGCGGACGATATGAAGCATCACAAATAGGCAGTAGCCGTACTCCTTCTTGGCCACAGGCGTGGGTTTCAACTTAAAAAATAAAATGGATTCCCACTCCAGCTTGGTTTCAAAAAATACTTGGAAGGCAGGAAGCCACATACTCCAAACTTGAAGAGCCGTCGTGCAGTACCAAAATAAATGCGGGGCCGTCTCCAGCACGCCGCAGCCATGGTGGCACTGGGCCTGCGATTCATCGCGATGTTTAAAGCGGTAGCCGAGAAATAAAGCATTATGCTGCAGTCTGTACAGAAGATCCGCGTAGACCGGCAGTAAATGCTTGCCCATTTTAATATCGCGACTCCACATATCATCAGACGGCACCCCCTCTACGCCAAGGCGGTCAAGCGGTAAAGCTGGAACCACACACTTGCGTAAGCCCTTACGAATTCGAGCCACACTTAATTCTTCCAGATCGTACGCGTTAAAACCCCAGGAATGAAAAGCACTGTAAAACTTGACGACTTGGGGTCCAATAGGCGGGTCAACGAAAAACCGGCCTACTTTAGCGAGGAAGGCCGTACAGGAGCGAACACTGGAGATCCGGCCCTGGACAATCTGGCTTAAAAACTCGGACAGACTGGCCGCCGACATTGGAAGCTCGCACACCGCCAATAAATCGACTGGACGATAAATATCGTGATCCGCTAAAACGGTTAACATTCCCAGCGGTGCGGAGGTCCCTGCCAAGGTCCTGCCCTTGGGCCCGTAGGTAATATCCACATTATCCATCAGCGGTGTAGTCAATTTATCCTGCTTGAGCTGGAGACGCGCGGTCTTGGAGCGAAATTGGGTATTCCAGCAAAACAATACAAAGTGCCAGTAGGCACCCAGGCCGGTCCACCGGTTTAAACGCCGAGCCACCACGTAGTCCGGACTGGTATTTACTGGGGCGTACAGAATATCGAAGTCTTGCCCCCAGGGAGAAACCGCGTCATTAAACAGCCGGATAATTGGGTCCACTCAGGACGGAATATCCCGACCCAGGCTTTGCCGCATGGCGATAATAACTTTGCAGAGCATATGCAACTGCAGGCTTCGAATCATATCATTTACCGGTGTGATACCCAGACCGCCCTTGCCAGGGGGTAAAACCCACCAATCCTGGGGTAACGCATTTGAAGACTTGCCCCGACACATAAACCTCGAAATAAGCGAGTGGAGCCGGTCTTGAAATCCAGTCGGAGGAATATGGCACACGCTGGTCGAATACCACAAAACTGGAAGAATAATCTGCTGCAGAATAACTGCTTGCCCACGTAGCGTCCGTGCTCGGTGAACCCACAGTGAACACCGCGTCTGCATTTCAGTTAATAAATACTGGAGGCGGTCCGCGTTCGAGAGGTTGGGGCCATAGTAAATTCCCAATAATTTAGCTTGGCCATCGTTCCCAACCACAATAATTCCCAGGTCCACCAGTGACTGTCGAAGAGCTTCAGTCGACTCGGTCCATGGGCGAAATGGTAAAACCACAGTCTTGTCCGCATTAAGACTCATACCCGATGCCACACAAAATTCTTCGACCAGGGCAAGAAAATCCTTAGTGTGGCGTAAATCGTGAAGCAACCCGGTACAGTCATCCGCAAAGCTAATAACTGCATGGCGCACGTCGCCACTCCGGAGTCCCTTATCCACCAGCTTGGCCCTTAAGAAATTTAATAAAGGCTCAATAAAAATCAAAAAGGTCGCAGGCGAAAGCGGATCTCCCTGACGCACACCAGCGCCAAGTTCAAACGAATCGAGCGGGCGACCGTTAAACATTAGGGAGACCAGCGTGCCTGGGAATAAAACCCGAACCCAGCGCCGAAAGGCGTCCCCAAAACCGAAATGCATAAGAACCATATCCAGCGCATCCCACACGACACTGTCAAAGGCTTTCGCAAAATCGAGTAAAACCGCTCCAGCAGGCGAGTCTTCAGCAGTATACAACTGCGCCAGAGCTTGGAAGCGGAGGTGGGCGTCAGTATTAGCGTGAGCCTGTGGGCCAAAATCTTGGGTCCCAGCTTAGCGTCCACATTTAACAGCGAAATGGGTCGATAATTACTGGGGAGCTTGCGGTCGCCTTTCTTGTATAAGAGCGAGACTTGGGCTCGCCGCTGAAACTTGGTCATCCGTCCCCGTTGGAATTGTGCCGAATAAACCACCTCCATTATACAGCTCCATAGTGGCAAGTCGACTTTGTAATACTCGAGAGGTAAGCCATCTGGACCCGGTGTTTTACCAGAGGCCGTGTTACTGATCGCCCAGTGAAATTCATTCGCAGTGAAGGGGCTGCCCAAGTAAGCCCGCTCGGCGTCAGTGAGCCAATTCTTGGTATCTGCGAGAGTTTAAAACGATCCCAGGTGGGCTTCCGATGGTTAAACTCCTTGGACGGCGAGCAATAAATTCCAGACCAGTATGAATTAAATTCAGAGCAGGTTGACTCGAGTTCTTCAGCCGAGTCCACAGGTATGGGTGTCTTGTGGAGCACTTGGGACGGCCGAAAAAAATGTTTAGAGCGACGTTCAGAGTCGAGCAGATCCGAGTCAAATTTCTGCTGCGACGCAAAATGGGTGTGTTCTTCCAATTTCGCCTTGAGCTCATTCTTCGTAGTCGCCAATGGTTCAGAAAAATCATCCTCCGAGCTTGGTGGTGCTGTAGCTCATTAACCTTTAAATGGAGGTTTTCAATCTCTCGTTGGCGCGCATTCTTTTTTTCAATAAAAAGTTCCCGTAAAAAAATTGAGTCCCGCCGCTTGTGTTCATCCAAGAGGCAGCCAGGATTACAATCATCCCAACTTGGCGCCCGAAATGAATCAGCGAGTTCCTCCAGCGATTTTTTTAAATATTCTTGGGCCTCGGGCAATTTAATAGCCCAGGCCGGGCACTTCCACGGGGCCCGACTAGACGGCTTAAAACAAGTTGAGCCCAGTCTAAATCGAATTCCAGCGTGGTCCCCCATACCACTTAATCGCTTGAAATCGTGATGAACATCTTGGAATACTGAGTGAAATAACCTTGAGCTCACCAAAATAAAATCAATCCGAGAGCTGCGATTCGGACTGGTAAATTCTTGTAAATCGGGGTTTTGAAGACGCCACGCATCGACCAGGTGCAAGTCATTCATCCACCCCAATAATTCATCCCGCCCTTGAACGCGGTTCCGATCCTCTTGTCTTGCTTGATCCAGCGTGCTTGACAGCACGGTATTTAAATCGCCCAAGACAATATGATTTGAATCATCCTCAAAAATATGAGGGAGGTCGAAAAACAATTGTGCCCGTTGACTAGGCTGGACCGGTGCATATACCACATGAATATATGTAGTAACCGAGTCCACCGTTCCACGCACCAATAAATAGCGAGACAAAATATCTGTCGAGCTTGTAAACCGGCGCGTGACGTCTTGAAAGCCTTGAATGGGACAGGCCGGTGTGAGTAATAAACCCACTCCAGCCTGCCCCGTATAAGTAGTCATATTATCTTGTGACCAGAAGCTGGAATTAAGCTGCGAAGCCTTCTTCCATAAATGTTTAGCTCTTTTAAAGCTTTTTAGACCCATGAACTTGGTTTCTTGGACCCCCACTATGTGAAAGGTATTCGAAAAAAAATTCAGGGTGCGTTGTGAGACGTTATTAAAACCATTCGCGTTGAGAGAGTACCCCCGAAGGGCCCACTGCACATTAGAGGTGAGTGGGAACAGAAGAAGGTGGCACCGATGTGGCCTGGTTCCGTAGGTATTCAATGGTGGCGCGAAGGTCGGTGGGGAGAGGCCCAGTTAAAATGCGGTCCAATAAAGGCGACATGATAATGGAAGCCAGAGTCGAGTCATCTCACAGAAGCCACAGAGGGTGAGGCAGTGCCGATGCTGCCTTACCCAGAAACGCACCCATTTTAAATGGGTCGAGATAAATGCTGGGTGCAATAATCTGCAGTGCCAGATCGAATTCAGCCAACTTCATCTTGAGCCAAAATTGAGCTTGGTCCGGGTAGAAGAGGCCTAGCGCTGCTTGGAGGTCAGTCGAAGCGAGGTCTGGTAGGTAGTTTGACAGCCGACCGTAGACCGAGGTTTCACCTTCAGGCTCGAACGGGCGGGTTGAAAGTTCACGCAAAACCGCGTGTCCAAATGCCTTGGCCCGAAGAGCGAGGAAATTCCCAGGAGCCTTGGTGTCGAGTAACACGCGGTGCAGACTGGGTTGCGCTTGAATAGACGAGATCGTCTTGTCAGGGTCCGAGTCCGAATTAAAGGAGCCCAAAAATTCCTAAATGACTAAACAGAGGTTTTTGAGGGTCATTTCCTCCACCGAACCTTGGTACAAACTGAGTTGTGAAGCGTCTCCACAGTGGGAGCTTTTTTTACATATGCCCCCACAGAGGTCGGGGGGGGGGTCCTGGATCGGTCCCAAAGAATAATATCTTGGTCCGCGGGGACGCTACCTCCCTCTCCAGTGGCAAGCCACTCATACGAATTCACAGTCGAAACCACTGGATATTCCTTTTGGGAGGGAGGAAGACTGCTCCATTCCTTGGCGGGGTCAGCAACCTCCCCAAAAATGAGGCGCTTGGCCCGCATGACTCGAGCGGGGGTAAAGTCAGAGGACTTGGTGGGAGCGACCGGAAACTGGGGAGGTTTCCCGGAGGGCCAAATAGCCTTGCGGCGGACTTCAATAGCCACCTCAATCCCATCCATCGAGCCGTCGTGACTGGAATCCGACTCAGATTCATCCCCACTATGTGGCTCAAAATCCGAGTCAGACGCGTCAGCCATGGCAGCGTTTTCACTCGTGTCGCTCTGGTCGTCATAAGCTGGGGGTGTACTAGCCGTGTCCTCCGCGTCTGGGCTTGGTGGGTCCGGCTGGGGCTCAGCGGTCTTCTTATGCTTGTCGCGCAGCTCCTTGATAAAAGACGGAATAACCCGGTTAAACTCCCGACGGCGGTGGTGCACCACCGAGTAGCCTTGACCCAAAAACTGGATCTGCCGAAGCGGGGTGCGCTTGTCAATCATCACAGACGCCGGTGCGGATTTTTGGTTAAAATACACCCGGCGGCTCCTGGACCGCAGTCCCCCCACAATGTGGACCGGCGCAGTAAACACCGGAGGAGTGCCTTGTTG
Source organism: Phytophthora fragariae (assembly GCA_009729435.1). Classification (NCBI taxonomy): domain Eukaryota; phylum Oomycota; class Peronosporomycetes; order Peronosporales; family Peronosporaceae; genus Phytophthora; species Phytophthora fragariae. The sequence continues at coordinate 211,686 of QQOI01000080.1, read as the reverse complement.
GGCGAACCAGTCGTAAATTGTTCCATCCGAGACGTCGTCCGGAAGGCGCTGGAGATCCACGTAATACCAGTGCGAATACTTCGAATACGCCTGGACGGTGAATTTGCGCCCACAAATGGTCACAGCCTCACCGCCCAGTTTAGTACAGACCTCGCGGTCCGTACACACGAAGCTGATCCCCGCTCGGGGAACCGCCTTGAAATCGCGCAGGTGCTCCAGGCTCTTCGACCACAGAGGGGACTGAGGCGTCGAGCCGAGCGAAGTCATAATTTCCGTATCGGAAAAAGACACAGTCAGGTCGCGAGCGGGGATCCACATTGAAAAACACAGCTCGGGCGAAACTTGCTGGGGCACACCCGCGAGGGCGGCACACCGTTTGTCCCTTTCATCCCGGTCGGGGTCCAGGAAAGCGCGCTCGGACTTTTCAAAAATCGCGTCGGTCGGTCTGGTAAATTCACCACGCGGCGCAGCGTTCTGCCGCGCTTGGCGCCATTTCTTGTCGTTGCGGCCCGGGCATGGTCCATAGGAGGCGAAAAGAATTCAAATAAATTCAATAAAGAATTCAAATGCGGGTTCAAAAGAAATCCAATAAAGAATTCCAATGCGGGCTCAAAAACCTTTTTCAAAAGAAATTCAATAAAGAATTCCAATGCGGGTTCAAAAAACTTTTCAAAGGGGAATTCAAAAAGAACTTCAAAAGGAATTCAATAAAGAATTCAAAAAGAAATTCAAAAAGAATTCGAAGACGAAAGGCTTCACACGAAAACTCCACAGTAATCCACGAGATGCTCCACGAAAAATCGGAAGTGAAAAAAAGGGTCTTCAAAAAGGGTCTTCAGTCGAACTTGTCGGCGAGGCTTGAGGCTTGAGGCTTGAACTTGCAGGCGTACTTAGGAAGCGGAAAAGCGAACTTGGGCTCGTCTTGGTCCACTTGAGGGGTAGCTGGCAAATTGCGGAATAAATAGTATTTCCAGACCGGACGGAGTAATGGGGGCTCAACCACTTGAGCGCCAAACCGGGCCAGAGCCAGAACTACGGTTAAGTCGCGCTTTGCAGACTGTTGGTGAGCTATGGATGGAGTACACTCGCGGGGTAGCAGGACAAATATCTGTTGAAGAAGCAGAAAAGCGATTTGGAAGCAAGTGGCGGAAGGATCCTACTGAGATCCGATTCTTTTCTCGACGCAAGGTTTTCTACGATGCGATTAAGATGTTCGCCTCGAAATGTAAAATCTCGGAAGCTGCAGCGGCTGAAGAGCTTGAAAGAATACGTGGAGAGACTGGTCAATCTCTCAACTTGTTTGGAAAACAAGTACGAAGCATTGTCCAGAACCACACAGTGAGCAATAGCTGTCTCTGATGTAACTAAGTACATGTCATATTGCCTTCTAACTCGACCGCATTGCATATTAACTCGACCGTTTTGCATATTTACTCGACCGCCTTACCCATTAACTCGACCGCCGTGCCCATTAACTCGACCGTCTTGCATATTAACTCGACCGTCTTGCATATTTACCTGACCGCTTCGCGCCTTGCACTATTACTCGACCACTTTGCATATCAACTCGACCACTTTGCAGATTAACTCGACCACCTTGCTTTATAACTCTATCGTCTTGATTATTTAATCGCCCACCTTGCGTAATTACTCGACCGCCTTGCTTAATTACTCGACCGTCTTGCGTAATTACTAATTCTTTAAACGCCAGGGCATTCTGCACCGCTCATTTTTCGTTTGGCCCCCGTTGGAAGCACCAACACAACACCAGTGTAATGGCTGAAGCGAAGCGGAAGCTTAGGCAGGTGCCTATCGCGACGAAAAAGCGAAGTTGAAAAAGTGGAGAGATCATCCGGACTGGAGTGCTCGAGTTGCTGCTGAGAAGCTAGGCGTGCCGAAGGGAACGCTGCTGGGGTGGAAGAAGGCGCTGTGGAGCTTACTTGACGATCCTGCTGCAGTGGAAGCCATGGGTGACTATCGAGCTAAGGGAGCTGGCCGCAAGAAGAAGTTGAAGCCGTACTAACTTAGGGTTCTTGAATTTTACGACTCATGCCATGCAGATGGAGGTACTTGCACGCGCGCAGAGCTGTTACGATACGCACAAAATAATATTCCGGAATTTGCCATTATGATAGAAGGCAGTCAGGAATCCTGGATTACGCGTTTTATTCAGGAGTATGAGAATAAACCTGTCGCGCAAGATGGAAGAGGTTCTAATGCACAAAATAGTGGTTCAGTGGGTTCTGATGATAATTGCAGCACAACCTGCAGCATCGAAGTTGCAATTCCAGCCCCAGATGCTACGCAGCCACCCGCAAAATCGCCTAGGCTACAACCCTCATGTGAAGATAAAATCGGAGGCGACTTGAACAACAGCGATGGCGAAATATTGCCCCAGAAGAAGTTGAAAAAACATGAACAAAAACGCCCGGCAGCTTTCGATGGGGTGTCTTCGAGATTATGCAAGAAAAAAAATTCTGACTGGCCCCTCCTGACAGTGGTTCACCAACTTGGTACGGAAACGTTCAGAATTCCGCTTCACCGAGAGGATTTCGATAGCCTTTTGCCTGGTGAATGGATAACGTCTCGCACTATTGACAGTGTTATTTACAAGCACATGATTAGAGTGGAATCAGTTGTACAGCCTTTGGGTACTTCGTATTACATGGAGATAGAAAATGCCTACCGTCGTGATCAAAACGCAAAAGAAAATCCAGAAGAATTGACGGGCAACTTCAATTGGGCTGCGCACCAATTTGTACTTCCTCCTATTAGTGGCAGCGACCACTACAGCTTCGCGGTGATCGAAAACCCGTTACGACCAGCTGAGACTATTTGCTATCGCATCGACTCCTTGCGCGGGTTTCATGATTCCAATCTGATTTTCGCTGCGCTGAAGTGGCTTCTAGCTCGCGAGTACAGACGCCTCAATGGAGAGTGCACCAGCACTGAGCCCAGATCGTTCGCGTATACGACAAGCCCTCGACAACAGAACTCTTCCGACTGTGGTGTGTACGTGCTACACTACATGCACAAGATTGCTCGCCACGTCACTGAAAACAAACCTGCATCACTAGCAGGAAAGATGGACGCGCTGACTAGTGGGAGTTTTAATGTGACTAAGGCAGCTCGATCGCCAACGGCGGTACTAGAACAGCTAGAGAAAGCTAAGCAGGAGGTACACGTTGTTGAATAGATAGCTCTTTGGTGGCTCTGATCGTGTAAATCGCACTGCATCGATTGATTGCTTATGCTTATGCTCGTCGTAAGATAGTCGAATAAATCTGCAAGATGCGGTCGAGTAAATCTACAACGAGGCGGTCGAGTTAATCTGCAAGAGGTCGAGTTAATCTGCAACGAGGCGGTCGAGTTAATCTGCAAGCCGTCGCTGCCTCGTATTTCGAATAGTTCGACGAGGTCCGAGCCTATACAAATCCTTGTATCAGACCCGGGACGGATGGCGACCAAGATACGGCCACATGTAGTCAGGGGTGTACTAAAATATCTCCAGTTATCCGTACGCGTATAAACCGCTTTATAAAAGGTGCAAGTCGGTTACAGTAGAGAGGCTACTGCAACACGCAGTCGGGTACAGCATCACGTGCCGATTTTCATTGCCCTCGGGGGATTTCAATCTGACTTGAAAATTGTATTGGGGCGATTCCGATTAGTACGGGTGAAGATTATGGCAGGTTTGTCGCGTTCGTCGCGTTGCAGAAATACATAGCTTTTTCGCCAAGCAACTGGTGCTTCAACCCAAAAGCTTGAGTTGTTCGCTCCACGAAAGCTTCTTCAGCTGGAGGCTGTGGTTACTGTACTGGATGGTGCCGGCGATAGAGTGCAGGCGTCAAAGTGCTGCTGTTGCTCGAAGGAAACAGCGGGCATCTACCACAGTACACTACCGCATAACACATATCATAGAGCACACCCTTGGTACACTGGGAGCTCGACTGATTGTAAGAACATATAAGGTACAAACATCAAATGTATTAGAATTTGTATGGATTAGTAATCAACGCGTTGTTTTTGCTCACGAGATAGCAATGCAGTCGAAGTTTGATTGGCTGTTAAAAAGTGTGCTCTATGATATATATGTGCTTTATGATATGTGTTATGCGGAGCCCATGACGAACGCGGTCGGCGCTTGAACTGATCTAAAATGTCTTGCAGGTGCAAGTGCAATCGCCTTCAGTGTTTCAGTGCTTCTACGGCAGGCACCAGAAAGCTGAAGGGGTATGTGAATGCCCAACCCTCCTGCTGCAAAGCTTCGTTTGGACTCGTGTTACGTGGTGCAGCTTAGCCTTCTGCTCCATTTGAGTGATCCCCACGTACTGCCGGATAGTCTGGTGGCCTTAGGTCATCGCGGACGCGATCGCACGGTAAAAACGACGAAGGCTTGAGACTTACAAGAGTTGAAGGTGTCACGTACGCTTCTCCGTCCCCATCCGATGATAGGCTCGCTTTCCGCTTTGAAACGGTGCCAACCCATACATGCGGCGTGTGGCGTGCTCTGTCAACATCTTGCTTCAAGCGAAATCTGGAGAATTGACGAACGAGCATACCGAAGTGGCGCGCTTCATCTGGTGGGCTTTCTGTAGTATTGCAACCGCTACAATCTGGCTGATACGCAACGGAATTGTTCATCGACAAGAGCAGATTCCGGTGGAACAAGGGACAATGGAAATCTGGCGAAGCACCTTGCGACAACTCAGAGCGGTTGCTCACCGAGATTCGTGAAGCATCGAACGGCGGATGTTTGGTTTACGACTTCGGCAAGTACTTGACTGCTTCGAATATAGAGATGCTCTGAAAGGAGCACACAACCCAGCTGTAGACAAACCGCGGCACAGACCGCCAATTGTTCAGTGGCTTAGGACTTTTCAGGAAGCTATTAACTAAAGTTAAATAGACACCTGTGATCATCATCATCTTGCTTCAAGCGCGTCCGCTGGCCAGCATCGGCGCGACCAGTTGTATCCTTTCTGCGAAAAGCTTGAGATAAACGAGAGGCTTTCATCGTCGTCGTCTCGTCCTCGTCAACTCAAGGGCAAGCCAAGCAAGTCGCTGTGTGTGGAACGGTACTGTACTTAAGTACATCACATTTTCACTGTGCGGCGTCATCGCCATTCAATTTAATGTCGGCAAACCAGCTACCCACTATCCATGTAAGTGTACAGATGTACCTGTACCGTCAAATGTTCATCATCACTCCACTGGAGTCACTCCAGCTCGCTTCATGTTTTGTGGTGCAAGAAGCTCTCGGACTCCGAGCTCTCGGCGTCTGGCTCTGGCGAGCTCGCGTGCACTCAGATGGAGATTGGCATGAGTCGAGAGAACCGGCAGCGCGAGGTTCTCGGCGAATGAGCGGCAATGCAAATCCCAGACCTTGGCCCCTTGACGTACAAGATGTACAGTACCAAGGAACCCAGCCTGCTTTGTCGGAAGTGTCCCCGGGAGTCCCGGGACACCACCTTTTCTGGAGGTGACAGCGCCACCGTCCGAACAGCTTGGTGGCCATTATCCAATTTGCTCGCTGCCCCCACCACTACTCAGCACCTAAACAGCATCATGGTCTTCTCCGCGATCTTCGGCATGGCGGCGCTCGCGTCGGCCTACCTCATGGCCCCCGCTGCCGCTGCGGACCAACCGCTCCCCTGGGACGGCCGTGGATACGACTTGACCGTGGACACGCTGACGGACAAGTACCTGACGCACATCCTGACCATGCGCAACAACGGCACGGACGGCAAGGTGTCGGACTACGTGACGATCACCAAGGACGGCCGCTCGCCGGGCTTCAACGGCGACACGGGCGTGATCGACATTGCCGTGGACTCGAAGGCCATCTTCAAGACGCAGAACAACTTCCGACGCTCGGAGCTGGTGCAGAACATCGCCGGTAACACGAAGGGCACGACTTTCTTCCGCGCGAGTGTCATGAAGGAGGAGGCGTTCCTGAACCCGTACGCGTGGCAGATGATCTTCCCGGAGTCGCACATCTTCGAGATCCGCGTGGACGCCACGGCCAGCCCGGCCAAGATCATCTACCTGAACAACGGCACGTGGGACGCCAAGTGGGAGACGGAGTTCGTGCCCGGCACGTGGTACAACTTCGGCATCGGCATTGCGGCCGCCAAGTCGGGCAACGGCTCCGTGCTGGAGTTCTACACGAGCGAGGGCGACAAGCACCTCGCGCTGAAGGCCACGCACGAGACGGTGACGGAGTTCCCGTCGACGTACGAGTTCCACTACGGTCTTCTGACGCTGTCGGACGACGGCAGCGACCCGAAAATGAACGCGAAGCAGGACATCGTGTCGTACAACGGCGTGTCGGTGGACGCGAAGGTTTCGACGTCTGCGTCTGCTGGTGCTTCTTCAGCGGCTGGTTCCACTGCTTCGTCGGTCGGCGCTGAGTCCACGTCCACCACTTCTGCATCGGCATCGGCTGAGACCGAGACCACGGAGGCCCCCGCCACCCAGAACGAGACCCCCTCCACCGCCACGAAGGAGGGTGTCGTGAAGAACTCGGGAGAGGGTTGCGCCCGTAAGTAAGTGCTCATTGAGCACGGTTTTATCTCCATTTAGCGGAAGTGATGTACAAAGCTGGTTAGAGATCTGCATGCACCGGCCAGTTACTTTTTGCTGAAATAAATGTTCACTGTTCGATCGTGTTTTGATTCTCGCACCTCTTGTTTTCCTTTTTGTTGGCTAAGGTACCTACGTTGATGTGCTCTAATCTAATTTTTGGGATGAAAGTCTAGATAATGTAAGCGCGGCTGGCGCAATGGATAGCGTATCAGACTTCGAATCTGGGGGTTGCGGGTTCGAGTCCCGCGTCGCGTACATTTTTGCAACGGTACTTAATTGTAGTACTTGCTGAAATAGTAAATATCAGTAATACTACTATCCACAAAAGTGAATAGTAGTCATACTTTTACCGTATAGTATGATATTCAATATTAGTGTTACAGTGCTACGCTATCATCAGCACAGTCCTATAGTACTCTTCAAGTCCGAACCACATCGATCGATACAGCTTATGGACTCGTCTACAGTTTGTAGTCCACTTGGAACCGCAACACCGCCCCCCCCCTCGCTTCAGTACCGGTAGTCCATAAATTCTTCTAAATCGTCCACATTTCCAAACATTGTCGTCATCTCAGCAATTTCAGGTGCCCTTTTGATCGACGCACCCCAAAAATCGACAACAAAATGCGCAAGTCGTTCGGCGGTGTGCCATCTTCGCCCACCACTTCATCGTTCTACATGAGCGAGACGCCTCATTGCTACATGCAATTGGTGAGCCTCACCGAAAGTTTATCCCCGCCAAGTTCACCTCCACTTCGACTTAGCCTCCCGAAGCTGCTGCTGGTGTCGAGCCAGGGCCTGCGAGCCACCGAACGCTCCTTTTTTTCGATTTACCTGGTCAGCTCAGCTTCGGCCGCGCTGGGTTCGAGGATCCCAGCCTGATCGCACTCTTCGCCCAGCCATTTTGCTTGGACGTCGAATTCCGTGCCTCCGTCTGCCGGCTTCGCCAGTCGCGTAACGGCTGAAACATCTTCATTTCACTATACCTCTCCCCCACCAGCTACTTCTACAGAACCTGCATCACCGCGGACTTTACGTGACAGGGTCACCTCAGCCTGGTCGCCGCATCCTGGTCACTGCACTCCACTGCAGTCTGCACTGCGCCCTCACTTCCTCTCTCTCCACCTCTCGCGCCAATGACCCGCGTCCACTCGATCCTCGCGTCCGGCTTGGCGCTGCTGGCCGCTCTGCTGGCCCCTGGCGCCCACGCCGCCGACGACCAGGCGCTGCCCTGGGACGGCCGATTCCAGGACCTGACGGTGGACTCGCTCACGGACAAGTACCTGACCCACATCCTGACGAACCGCCAGAACGGCACCGTGAGCCCGGACCAGTGGGTCACCGTCACCCAGAAGGGCCGGTCGCCCGCCTTCAACGACGACACGGGCGTCGCCACGCTGGCAGTGGACTCGCAGGCCATTTTCGGTGGCCAGACCAACTTCCGGCGCTCCGAGCTGGTGCAGGACGTGGCCGGCGACACGGCCGGCACCACCTTCTTCCGCGTGAGTCTCATGAAGGAGGCGGCCTACGTGAACCTCTACTCGTGGCAGGTCGTGTTCCCCGAGTCGCACCTGTTCGAGATCCGCATCGACGCGTCCGTGGACCCCGTGCAGCTCGTGTGGTACACGGGCGGCAGCACCGAGACCCGCTGGTCCACCGAGTTCAAGACCGAGACCTGGTACAACTTCGGCATCGCCGTGTCCTCAGGCGAGTTGGCGCTCTACTTCAGCGAGGGTGACGACGCAATCGCGCTCACCAAGACGGAGACGTACGACGGCGCCGTGCCGACGGACTACGAGTTCCACTTCGGCCAGCTCACGCTCTCCAACGACGGCAGCGCCGTCAAGATGGTGGACGGCCAGCAGGACGTGCTGTCCTTCAACGGCGTCTCGGTCGAGAGCGACATCCCCAGCGGCCTCGGCTCCAGCACCGGCAGCTCCACGGCCACTTCGGCCCCTGCTGCCGCTCCGTCGGCCACCACGGCCACCCCCACTGCGACGACGGCCACTTCTTCGACGGAGGCGGCCACTACCAGCGAGGCCACCGATGACACCACGGATGCGTCGGCCTCAACCAGCACGGACGAGGACACCATAACGGCCACGGACGCCCCAACGACAGACGCCCCTGCCACAGACGCCCCTGCCACAGATGCACCGGCCACGGACGCGCCGACGACCGGCACTTCTGGCTGCAAGGTTCGTCGCCGTGACTGAGCTGCACAACCAAGCGGGCGGCACTTGTGGCGTGTGTGGACGTAGTTTAGTGATGTGATGTGCGCTTGCTCGCTTGCTTGTATTCCCACGGTAATAAACTCGCTGCTCTAGAGTCTGCTGTTGCTTGTCACCGCGCGTACAGCGCGACGTCGTTGAGATAAACCACCTCCTGGCCTGGGCCGCTGGAGTCGTAGCCCCATACATCGCCTCGGATCCAGAGCGCCGTCGCGGTGGCCAGCACGGCCTGAAACTCGTCACTTGTCAGCAAGGCCGCGTCCGGCTCCGTGATCCACCCAAAGTCTTCACGCAGCACGACCGAGTAGAACGTCCAGCGAGACGCCGACGGCAGGTCGAAGGACCCCAGCGCGACGGAGATTCGAGTCGCGACCCCGTCACTACCAGAGCTCAAGATGGACACTTGACCTCGACGGGGACGCGGAGACCCGTTGAAGCTCGGGCCCATTAGACGGAATTGCAGGCGGCCGCCGTACGCGCCTTTCAGCTTGGCAGTGAACGTCACAGGAGCCGAGAAGTGCCAAACGTTAGAGAAGACCGGACCACACGGGAACGCGGCGTCGAGTCGAGGAACGGCACCGCGAAGCAGACAGCTACCGACACTATGGATGGCCGAAGTCGAAGCCAACTGCAACGTGGTCGTGTTGCTGGTCGAGCAGTGGAGCACGCCGAGGTTCTTCTGCTCTTGGCCCTGCATCGACAGGTCGTTCACCACTCGGCCCTGCAGCAGCAAGAAGGACGAGTCGAAATTCCACCCGAGGTCGAGTCCGTTGCTCACAAGACGAAGCGGCCACGCCAGCTCTCCGAGAAGTTCGGACCGCGCGAGTACTCGTGACCAGACGTGGACGTGCTGGAGCTGGCCCTTGAACCCGGTGCCTGCCACCACGTCGCAGTTAACATCCGCTGTGGTTGATGAGAATGCGGATGGATCACTGGTGCTTTCGGCTGAGACTTCGGCCCGAGCAACGCAAGGACTCGTTGTCGCACTCGAGAGCACCAACTGACCGGCTACGAAGAACCCACTCGACTCAATCGTCTTCCCTTGTCGGTACGGCCCACCGTCGAACGCCAGCATACCGTTGTCGAAAACACGCACCCGACCGTCCTCAGAGTTCCAAGTTACAGCAAGGAAGTGCCACGTATTATCACTGACGTCCACAAACGTCGATAACCCACTCGCGTCGCTTTCAGCGTTGATAAATAGCTGCACGCTGGAGGGATTGCAGAGTGCTAATGGTACGGCAGAAGCTGTGATGGACTTCACTGCGTACGAATAGAAGCAAGCTTCCGGATCGGTTTGCGACGTCTTCACCCAAAGCGACACTGTGAATGCCTATCACATACACAACGTTTGTAAGTTAGTAGGGGGTTCCGACAGCGTTGACAGACGCAGAGATGTTACTCGTACCTCGGATGGGAAGGAGCTAATTCCGTTCACACTCGCAGCAAAGTCGTCTCCATCCAGGACCAGCGTGTTGTAAGTGGAGTCCAATCCGTCGGTCGTGGTAAGCCCACCACCAAGTTCGCAGGCGTAGCTACACACGCCGGTGGGCGCTGCGAGGTCACATTTCTGGTTGTACTCGGCTTCACCGAACACATCATCGACAGCAAAAATGCCGTTGGCATCGATACGCAGCGGACTCGCTCCATTGGCGACGACCTGCCAGCCTTGCAGAGGATCACGCTGGTCATTCGGATCTGTAGCATCAAGTGAGAAGCTCGCGTTTGCTAGTGGGGTGCCATCCCCGTAGTCGTAAATCCGAACGACGGTCTCTTTTGTCGATCCTAGCGCTGCCCCAGACGCCTGAGGAGTGAGCAGAGCTAGCGAAAGTGTCTTGAAGTGGGTTTCTTTCACACCGTTGTCTACGATGTCCAGCTCAATAGTCTGCAAGACGTCGCCGATCTCAAACCGTAGATGAAGCAGCTTCAGCGTGCCATCGAACGTGGCCGATGGTGGGAAAGCGTAGTCTTTTTCCAATACCGTTGACGTCCCTGTCGTTTGAATCTGTACAGTGATGGAGACAACCGACGTCGTTCCTTGGAGTCGAATGACAGGAATCACTAGCCTTGAGGATTTCTCTGTGACGCTGTAAATGCTTCTCACGAACGAGAAGAGTCCGTTCGATTGGTACCCCAACGCTTGAATTGCCATCGACGTAGTGGCAGGCGCCGGAAGTGATGCCAATGTAACACTTAGTGCTGTTGCGGGGTTCTTCACGGCGACAGTGTTGCTCGTGAGTAAAGCACTGCTAGTATCCAGGAGTTGCGCGTGAAGATCTTGAAGTGCCTCGGCCACGGAGGGATCTGCGGCGTTGTCGGAGGACAAAAGCTGGAAGTTGACGATAACCGAGCCGGCCACGAGCCCCGTGATGTGGATTCGAGACGCGTCAACCCCCAACGAAGTCGCGAGTGTAGCGATGAAGGAGGTCTTGAACGTGGCTTCAGCGTTAGATCCAGCGGGGATTTCGCTAATGTCTTTGTCAAGGGTGAGCGAGACCGTCGCAACATCTCGACTAGCAGTGAATTGGTCGCTGGCTGCAGCAGCAGCCTCCTCGTCGTAGCTGGTCGCGAGAGAAGCAGTTGAACTCTGTCCGATGCTAGCGGTAGACGCTGCAGAGCTCTGAATCGGGATGTTGGTGTAGAGTTTAAACGCGTGGCCTAAAAACTTGTAGCAGAGCGCCATAGCGGAACTTTGTTCAGCAAATGTGAAGATCGCGCGGGCGTTGATGACGTCACTGGCCTTACTTCCACCAACTGCCGGGAAGATGTTGCAGTCTGCATCGCTAGTCGCCACAGTCGCGTCTACCCATTTCGCTGAATCAAAATCTTGCAAGCCAACGCCATCAAACTCGAATTTCATCACAGCTTCAGTGCTAGTAGGCTCCATGCTGATCAGTTGAACTTGAACGATGTTCAGCACTGTATAGAGCACATTGCCAAACATGAGGAAGGTTGGGGTCGTGCCAAACCGATAGCACAGCTTCCAAGTGGAGAAGCTGTTCGTAGCGGTGACTCCACTGTCGCTACTAGGAGCGACGTATTTCGCGCTGAACACTGCCCCACCGGCACGTGGCACGATCGTCTGCGCCTTCGTGGCACTTCGCACTGACGTCTGCATAATCTGCGAGTACTTGGCGACGGTATCATCGGAGCAGTCAACAGCATCCGACGGCACCCACGCAATTTGGTCTGTGCCTTGTGTGATCCCGAACGTCCCGGACACGTCGAGCTCTGTCGTTTGATCCGCGATGATCGACACTGTCTGCGGCGTCCAAATCTCCGCCTTCACGACTGACAGCGTCACCGTTTTGAAGATGTCGAACGGCTGGCGATTGAAGCTGTAGCAGAAATTCAACTGCGAGTAGCTCTCGGAGAACTGGACGACGGCTTTTGTCCCCGATACGTCGGTGCGTCCAAGCATCGTACTGCAGCTCGTCGTGCTTGTAGTCCACCCCATTTCATCTGTATCCGAGATCCGAAAGCCGATTATTTGAGCTACAGTTGAGGCGCTAACGAGCACAACGCTGCGATCCAAGCCCGTGATCCCGTAGGTTGTCACCGTGAAGTCGCGAATGTAAGTAAACGGTTCATCCTGGAATTGATAGCACAAATGATACACGTCACTGGTAGACGCTGGGAAAGCAGAGATGATGCCGGAGAAGATCAAACTGGACCCCACAGTCATGACTGACGTCCCGACAGCGATGTTGGCGTCGGCCACCCCACAATCGGCACTTGCTGTCACGCTTTGGGGTACGATCTTGGCAACGTCACCTGCCATGATTCCTGATCCGACGGGTTTCCATTGCTTCCGGTGACCTATTGTGGCAACGCCTCCTAAGCCGACGATGTCTTGGAACGAGTAGTCCAGCAGCGCTGTGATTTCTTTCACCGTTATAGTCACGGTAGGGTACAGCCGATACGGCTCGTCATCGAACCTGTAGCAGAGTGTCCATGCTCCCCCGTTCGAGCCCAAGTCAAAGGGCAGCCACACCGTTAAGTCAGCGGTGACTTGCAGCTGCTTACCATTCTGCCCTTGTGCCGGGAGATCCACACAGTCCAAGTCCCCGCTGTCGCTGGTCGCGTTCACAAATTTGAGCGAGTCTTTGACACTCATGCCAACCCCGTCAATGGCCATTTGTTTGGGTTCGTTCACCACCACTACACCGTCTTGGCCGCCTGCTTTCGTGTCAAACTGATGCAGTGCCCAAATCGTTTTCACGTCGACGCGGAAGTTCTCATAAAAGACGAATGTTTCGACCCCAAAGCGGTAGCAGAGAACGCGATCAAGACCCGCTGACTTGTTGTCCGTGCTCACTTGAAAGCTTCCAGTGGTAGTGACTCCCGATATCTCGTAAAGGTACATGGCCATTTCATCGTAGTCGTCGTATTCTTTGATGATGTTCAGGAGAGTGACACCTGGAGCTGTGCAGTCCGAGCTATTGCTTGAAACGAACTTGGCGAAGTCGCCCGTGGCCACGCCGTCCCCATCGAATAGAAACGACTTGGTTGCACCAGCGACAGCGACATTGGGGCTCGCAACAAGCGCCCGCATGTTCGTGATACTCTTCACATCCAAATAGAGCCCAGTGTACAACTTGCAAGGCTCCTGGCCGAACCCATAACATAAGTACACGCGCTTTCCCGAGCTTAGCGTAGACAACGCAACGCCGAACGTGTTGGAGTCCGTCGTGTACGATAGATAGTCGTTGTCAGTATTCAACGGATTAGGTACCAACAAGCTCAGGTTTGTGCACGGAGTAGGTGAGTCGATGACGGCGGTCCAACCAACTCGGTCACCTTCAGCAACGCTTGTCCCCAGAAGCGTAAAGTTTTTCCGCGAAGTAGCCACTGCAACTTCCTTGGCCCCTGTAAGAGGGGATTTGCCTCGAATTGTCCCAATTGCTATTGAGATACCAGAGTAAAGTTTGAAATTTTCTTCGCCGAATTTGTAGCATAGTACAGGATTGAAGTCACTCTGCGTGGTCGTGAAGTTAAATAGAGCCGCGCTGTTGTTGTCCAATGCAATGGTATCAACAACTTCCATTGTAATTGGCTCCACTAGCGACGCGAGGCTGCTCTCGCAGTCTTCTTCGCCGTGTAAAATCCACCGGACTTGATCTCCACCGTCCAATCCAAATCCAAGGAACGTCAGCGGCTCTGCTACTTCGGCAACAGCGAGTTGAGGGGATCCTAAAGTGCCGGTGTACCGCATGACCATCTTCACAGTCAGTCGAATATCTTGATAAAGCTGGTGTGGCTCCATTCGAAACTGATAGCACGGTACAACGACCATACCAGCAGCGACGGCATTGAAGTTAACCTCGGTTACAAGGTTTGCGTCGATAAAGAGGACGCTTTGCTCTTGGTCATTGATCATGTGTGTAAGTTGCAGCGACGTATCGTTGTTACTTTCTGCGCAGGACGCCACGCTGCCCAACTCGACAAAGTACAGTCGATCGTTCAAAAACACACCATCTCCAGAAAACGCAAAAGCCTTCGGTGCGTTCACCACTGCGACCGCATCACTCCCAGTAGATTGAGCTGCGATCGATCGAAGATGGTTGACTTGCACTTTGATTGAGGGGTAGACAGTGAACGGCTCGTTGCCAAACTTGTAGCACAGGCAATACGTCTTGCCACTGCTGTCTGCGGAGAACGCGAAAGAGGAGCCCAAATTTGTCTGAACCACTCGAGTGTAGTCATCTTCTGGTGCGTTTAAAGCCCCAGAAACTGGAGGCGTCAGCTTCGCGAGCGTTGAAGTGTCGAGACAGTCGGGTGGATTCAGAACGTACGCAGCACTCATGGCCACTTCAAGATCGATCCATCGCACTTGATCTCCGGCCGCAACTCCATTACCACCGAAGCTCCAGGTCTTTACAAAGTCGGCCACTGCAATGTCTGGAAACCCCACATCACAAGTCACGGATTCCACTTCTTTGACCGTAATGCTTAGCCCCGAGTAAAGTTTGAACGGGTTGTCCCCGAACTTGTAGCAAATGGCAAATGGCTCCCCGTTGGGTGACGACTGTGTGAACTTTACTGCGACATCAAGATCTGCACTTAAATACTTGACGCTGACGCCTCCGACGTCGGATTGGCCGCTGGTTGACGTCCCGCAGTTTGCATCGCTCGTGGTGCTTGCATCCACGAACTTGACGACATCGTTTGCAGCCATAGCGGATCCTTCAAAGCGAAATGTCATCATAACGCCAACCACCGCTACGAGATGGTCACCTGAGTTGGCGATTCCAGTCACAGCTGACGTGATGGCTCCCGTTGTGATGCTGTTGCTTTCGTCGATCTCTCCCCCATCGGCGGCAATAGTCCGAGCCGATGCGACTCCTTCTGGCATCACGAGGGACGGATTGTAAACTCCAGCGAATGAAATCTTCACGTCTGTCGCCTCGACTAGAGGGTCCACCAAGAGGATGCTGATGTTGTTCTGACTGCAGGACGCTGTACCCAGCACAGGTGGATGCACGAAGACTGCTTGGCATGTTGATGCCATGACCCACTCGAAAGGAAGCTCCACCAGGATGAACCCCCCTGCTGCGATTTGCCCTGTTGTCTTGAGCGCGAGGTCCGCGGAGGTCTTTAAACCTGCAACTGGGCCAGGGCTATAAACTGAGGTCTGCCATGTTAGCGGACCAGCCAACGACCCCGGAGTGACAGCGTTAATGCGAATGAAGCCGGTGTTCACATTTCCTCCAAGGTGGCTCTGAATAAGCAGTGACGCTACTCGCTCAGGACGCACAGATTCGGGCGACAGGATATCCGTCAAGGCAATAGTTACATTCGTTTCTTGGTCGATGGCCACGGCAGTCTGCATACAAAATGTACCAGTCGTCTCGTTAACTGTGAGTGTCAACGACGAAGACTGCGTATTTCCAGTCAAGGTTAGTGAGGCGGAAGTCGAAGACATACGCGTCCAAGTGTCCACCATCGTGATGCAAAACTTTGCCCCAGACTCCAATTTCCCGCCCGTTGTGAGTGTGACTGTCTGCGATGACACAACCCCTGGAGTAGGAATGGTTGATGTCCACGAGCCATTTGTTGGCAATGCCTCGCTCACTATCGCATTCACGACAATATCTTTCGACTCATCAACAAGCCCCGAGTCTGCAAGCATCGTCAATACCGTGCATACACCCGGAACTGCACTAGAATACGGGTTAATCATGCCGGAGACTAGCAGTTCAACCGGGGTGCCCTCGCTAAGACTTCCCACAGTGACGACACGCAGTTCACAGCTTTGAGAAGCCCAAACGGCCGATTGAACTGTGACTCCTGTCGCCGGTAGTGAGAATGACACCAGCACCGACGCGGTGTTGGCCATTCGCCAACCACCAGTAGGGAGAGTTATAACGATGATGCTGCCGCTAGGAAGGGCCCCACTCAATGTGAAACGTAGTAGTTGGTCGCTTTGCATGCTGGCGCTTGCCGTCGTCACAGAAGTCCACGACTTGGCCCCTGTTAGTGCCCCTCGAGAGATAGCCAACACGGAAATTGAGTCGGGCCCATCAATAATGCTGCCATCAGCTGCTCTGGTCGTGAGGTAGGCGTTGTTGATCCATGTTTCTTTTGGTGGATTCGTGACGTCTTGAACGACCAACGTCACTCCAGTGTAAGCGGGGAGCGAGATCGTGCCGGTCAACGTCACGGTCATCATTAAGGTGGGCGCATCCCACACAACTGACCCAACGACCCCTAGTTTTGGTGAAGTGAACGTCGCGAAGCCTGATGCAGCCATGTTCCATTGTGTATCTGGCAGCGTGAATTCAAACGATCCACCAGGATCGATCTTCCCGCTGATGAAGAACTCGATGGTCTGGTTGCTCGTCACTCCTGCAACCGCATTCACCGCAGTCCAGGTACGGCTTCCCAATATGTAACCTGCAGTGATAGCATCCAGTTGGATAGTACTGGGGCCGTCAATCTTGATTCCCAGTGGATCGAATGTCGCCAAAGTGGCTGGCAACCGCGAGGCAAGGCGTACGGATCCTGGCGTGTCAAGTTTCATGATTTTCACTTGAACGCCCACTTTGTACGCCGGAATGGAGTCGTTTGAAATGACGATATCAAGCGATGCCGTTGCAGCATTCCACGATGCGGTACCCACGACAGTGCTGGGGGATTTGAACACGACCAAAGGCGAATTTCCTGCTGAGCTCGCGTAGAAGTCCGAGGCTGGCAACGACAACGTAATTTTGCCGCCTACGGGGATCAGACCGTTGGTTTTAAAAGTAACCAGCACATTCGACGTGATGCCTGGGTTCGGTGTCTCCGTAGCCCATGTGCATGGAAGGCCCTGAACAGCGGTGATCGCGCTGAGCATTAACGTACTTGCATCATCCAGCTGTAGACCCTTGGCATTCCAACTCGCTATCGTTGCTGAAGAGGACGCTGCGCGGACGGATTGGGGCATGTCCAGCGCTGTCACTTGAAAATTCACTGCAGCGCCGTGCGGGATCGTTGTCGAGCTGGTTATTAGAATCAGGATTGCCGACTCTGAACTATTCCACGAAGCTGTAGCAGTCAAACTCGAAGGCGCTGCTACCACGACGGACAGGATCGCCACTGCAGCATCGTATTCGCCTGGAGGTAGGTAAATTACTAGAAGGCTGTTCTTCGCCAGCCCCGCAGATGCGGTGAAAGATATGTCAACCCGAGAAACAATTCCAGGGTGAGGCAACTGCGGAGTGAGCACTGCATCCGTAATAGAACCTGGTAGAATGACAACACCCCCACAACTTGCGCTCTCCAGAAGGTATCCGTTTGCGTCGGTCGTAGATACTGCGAAAGTCCCGGTAGTAGATGCTCCTAGTCCACGTAAAGTAGCAATATAAAGATGAGAAAGCAGTTTGGCTCACATACAGCCAGACATTGTTACCTGGGTTCTGGAGAAATTTGACTTGAACACTATGCTGACCCGCGGTGTAGGCTGCCAAGGCTTTGAACTTGATGGTTTGGCCGTCTATCGTTCCACCCCACGCTAATGACAGCAGTGGATCTTCCATCAATACACTGCCGGAAGGCGTATAGTCGCTTGGTACCCCAACAACAAGGAATCCATTCACTGGTACGTCAACATTCATCTCCAACACCACAGAATACGTCGACTCCACGCCAGCAATCGCATTATCAACTCCAACCGAAAGCGCTACCAGCGTCGTTTTCACGATCATCACCGTACTGATCGCGGTGGCCTGCTCGAAGATATTGGACGAGCTGTCCAAGGTCGCCAACGCGAACGTGCCGGTCGTCTTCGCTCCCGGGTTCGTCACGCCGTCCAGCTTGAACGACACGCTCGCCCCTGCTGCCACCGCGCTGCCCGCAACCGTGACACTCACCACCGAGCCGGACGTCGCCACCGCGCTGGAGCTGCCGATGTTCGTCGCAGAGGACAGCGTCGTGGACGCCACCGTGAAGTCGCTCGGGAACGTCACCTTCACCACGCTGCCCACCGGCAGACCCACAGCGCTCGTGAACGCCACGGTGGCCGTCCCTGCCACGCCCGCGTTCAGGCTGTCGGGAGCCACGGCCGCGCCGGCCAGCGTCGTTTTCACGATCGTCACCCCAGTAACAGCAGCATTCGTCTCTAGAACAGCGTTGTTCGCGTCGTAAGTCGTGATCGCAAAATCCGCCGTCGTCTGTGCTGCTGGGTTCGTGACGTCTGCAATTGAGAACTGGAACTCGACGCCTGCCGAGATCTTCGTAGCCCCCACTTGCACCGATAACTGCGTAGTTGAGACAGATGCCACCGACAACGTAGTGGAGCTGCCCGTAGTCTCAACGGATACTGTTGTGGTGCTGGAGATCTGGAACCCCGTGGGGAACTGGACCAGCACGGAGCCGCCCACGTCGACGTCCACCCCGCTCGTGAACGTGACTGTGACGTCGCTGATCTTGCCCGCACTGACGGACGCAGGCGACACACTCGCACTCGTGATCGCAGCATGGACAACAGGGCGGAACCACGTCAGGAGCAGCGACAGAAGCAAGAGCAGCAGCACCCGCGCCGACCGTCGCATATCCTCCGTTCCCTCGAGAATCTATTGTTGGGCGGCCCAAAGGGCGGCGATCCGATCCATCTCGGTGTGCGAAATGCACGTGGGTCTCGTCAATTGGCCCGGTCTCAAGCGCGCCGCTTACACCACCACCTCCACCCCCCCCATTTCCTCGCCGCAAATAAGGTCTTGGGGGTGAAGTTCCGCAATGGCTTTTTCCTCTAGTCATTGCAGAAAAAAACTCCTATCCTTCATCAACTTCAACTTGCAGTCTGTTTCGAAGTGTATTGTTTCGTGTCTATGTGCGTCTTCTCTCGGATTGGACAAAATCCCTCCCAGATCCAACCAATAGGAGCGAGGGCGGTTGGTAGCCGCTCGATTGCTGCACATTTAGCAAAGCACCCGCGGAATCCCCTCACCTTCGCCATGTCCGTCGCGCGCCTGACCACCCTCGCCAAGGAGCTCTCGGGCTTCGGTGCGTGTTGCCAGCTGCTTCGTCCATCTCTGCATTGCGTTCCTGACTATTTCCCTGTGTGATTGTTGGCTGCAGCCCCGTGGGCCGCCCCCGGAGCGCTGCTGGTCGGCTGGATGGCCTGGCCGGCGCTCTCGCCCGCCTTCAAGGAGGAGACGCTGGGCCTCAAGCCCGCAACGCTGTCGGCCGCCCCCGCGGCTGCCGGTGGCAACCTGTTCCGCGCTGCCGGCAAGTACAAGTACGTCAAGGGCGAGATCGGCGAGGCCCCCACGCTCGAGGAGGACTAGACGGACACATCACGCTCAGTGACGCACGCGCGTAGACAGCAGGAAACTCAATGAAAACCAGCAGAAAAATGTACGACGACGTCGGCTGTTACTAGTTTAAAGGGGCACGCAGAGATGGAGTTGGAGTGGGGAGTTGGGGGGTATGTTGCTACAGGCTCGTACAGATGCACTACGTTGAGGCGGAGCTGGCGCAGGCGGACGCAGCTACAGAGAGGAAGACACACACACAGACGCACACGCACAGACGACGCGCTGCTCAGGCCTCCGTCTGGCGCAGCACGTAGTCCAGCAGACAGCGCGGCTTCTTGGCGTTCGTGCGGTTGGGCTTCCAGTGGCGCTTGCGCATGTTGGCGAACCAGTTGCGCACCTGCTGCTCCGCCAGGCCCGTCTTCTCGGCGATCTCCGTGCGCTCGTCCGGGGACGGGTACGGATTGTCCTTGTGCGCGAGGAACCAGGCCACGAGGAACTCGTTCGAGCGCTTGGTGATGCGCGAGCGCTTGGCACCCGAGAGGATCATGCCCTGCGACAGCGCGTCCGAGCACCTGTCCTCGAACGTGGGGGAGATAGAGGGCGCCTCGCGCTTCTGCAGCAGACTCGTCCACTGCTTGGGCTCTTGTCTGAGCTGCTGCTGTTGTTGCTGCTGCGTGGCCGTCTCCTCCACGCTCGTCACGGCCTCCACGCACAGCACGCACACGTACTGCCACAGCCGCCAGTAGTACAGCGCCGCCTTGATCAGCATCACGTCCGTCGGCCGCAGCGCGAACCGCTCGGGCGCCTGCACGAGGCGGCACCAGGCGTCGCAGAGGCCGCGCAGCTCCGCGTGCTGGAAGGCCACGGCCCGGAGCCAAAACGTCTGCTTGGACGTGCGCTCGACGCAGTCGACGACCAGAGCTGCGAGGAGCTTCGCCGGCTGCGCGATCATGGCCATGAGCTTGTGCGTGAGCTGCAGCAGCGCGTCGCAGTCCTGCGTCTCCCTGCGCAATGCCGCGAACGTCGCGTCCCGAGCCGCCGCTTGCTGGGATTTCTCTCGAGGGCGCAGGCGGTAGCTGATGCGGTTCGGAAAAGTCATTTTCGCTTGTGACGGCCGCGGACTGAAGCAACGGGAGCTCCGAGTCGACCAGTGCAAGTTGCAGTGCCCCGCCACCTGCGTTCCTATTGGCCAATGCCTCAAAATCTGCGACGCTGCGCACAACGCGAGAGACTTTCATGGACGGTTCCGGACAACACCTCAGTTGGTGCTTGGGTGAGTGCGTGTCAACCGAAAATAAATACAGTGGAGGCTTTGGGTCAATCGTTTGACTGATGGAGTGGCTGGAGGCGCACGCGCGACTGGAGCAGAAGCGGGCGGCTGCACTCAGGCGGCAGCAGCGGGAGCTCCAGCGGAAGAAGCGCGAGGCGGAGGCTCGAGAGAGGGACCAGCAGCGACTGGCCGCAAGATGTCGAGAGATGCAGCAGGAGGAGCTTCTGTCCGTCGCAATGGAGACTTGGCATCGCCAGGAGGAGGCGCGCAAGCGACTGGAGGTCCAGCGACTGGAAGACTTGAAGCTGTACGCGGCCATCTCCAAGACGAGGAGGAGGATGACGGAGCTCGGACTCGGACTCGCTCTGTCGACGCCTGGAGCTGCTGCACCCCAGCGACTGCAACTGCTTGAAGCGCGCATTGCGGAGAAGGAGCTGGCATTGATCAAGTCGCATGAGGCGAAAGTCCGACTTGACGCGCTCCCTGTGAAGAGGAAGAAGCTCACGCAGCTAATGCGCTCGTTCGTCGCGTCGAGCAACAGGAAGAAGGTGGAGAATGTTGTGTTCCACCAACATTGGGACCGACTGGTGCCTCTCTTCGACCATGCGACGTCGTATCAGTCGTCGGGTTTGGTTAACCACGAGAGCGCGAACGGCTTTACGCCGGTACTCGTCGCGGTTTTCAAGGGGAAGCTGCGAGTGTTGCGTCAGTTGCTCGAGCTGGGCGCGTCTCCGAATGCAGAGACTGGAGCGGGGCTCACACCGCTGCTTGCTGTCGTTATGACGGGAGACGTCGTGGCCCTGAGTGTCCTGATCGAGTTCAAGGTTGACCTGAACCACGAGACGAGAAACAACGTCAACGCGGTTCTGTTAGCTGCGGACAAAGGCCGCGAGGAGGTACTCAGAGCGTTACTGGAGTATGGCGCGAATGTCGATGGTGTGAACGCTGTCGGCAGATCGACACTCATTCAAGCCGCGATCTCGGGAAATGTCGACTTATTCCGGATCCTCTTGGCCTACGGGGCGAGTAAGGAGCTTCGGGACCGCGACGGCAAAGCGGCACTTGACTGGGCCATTCAACTGCGCAACTCGGCCATTGTGTTGATCCTGAACAGCTCCCTCACGAGCGCGAACCTTTTGGCTCAGCTGAAAGCTGAAGACGAAGAGGAGGACGGTGAGGTTCTAAGCTCGTTGTCAACTAACCGGGTGCTTCGAAGCAAACGAAGGGCAGAGATGGACAAGGCTATGCGCAATGCTGACCTGGACAGGATACAAGAACTCTTGTCGACTGGGGATCTCCAGCTCAGTCCGAACTACGAAGACGCCAACGGGAATACGCCTCTGTTAGTTGTCTGCAGTAGTGGAACGTACGCCGACGTGGTGTTCTGCCTCAAGCGCCACTGCATTCCGATCCATCAAAACCGTGAGGGTATCAACGCCTTAATGATTGCATGCAAACGCGGTGATGTTGCACTGATGGAGTTGTTAATGAAGTGTGGCTCCAACCTGTTGACTCGAGACTTTTCCGGTCGTGATGCCTTTTACTATCTCAACTCCTTTGACCACCCGGACCTTGCAATTGAATACACAACCAAGCTTCGTGTTCATGGTCGTGAGGGTGTTCCTGCACTTGCGCTAGGTAGCAGTGTCTCCTTCATGAGTTTCCTGAAATCGGAGTACTCGATCTCGCTGGCACAAGCTGAAATCTCGTTCAGCCTCGAAGGTGCAAGTGATGACAGCAGTCGCACCGTTGATGAGACTGCCAATGTTCAGCCTGACCATGATGAAGATGAAAAGGAGGAACCTGGGGGTGACCTACCAACTCGAAAGTGGGGGATTCGTCAGACAACGCTGAAGAGAGATAAGCATCGGCTGCAGTTATACGAGAAAGAGCGTGAGCGTATTCTAGCTGCAAGAGCTCGCGGTCGTCGGAATGGACTCATTGCTCCATTGCCATCGGACCCAGCCGGACGACTTAAGTTTCCTACTTGTGACAACTGCCAGCAGAGTCGAGCACGCAAAAGATGCTCATCCTGCGACCAAGTGCTCTGTGATAAATGTCATGCGCGTTTGCATGAGCTGGCGTACCGACGACACCATCAGTACGAAGAGTTAGCACCGGAGCTGTATGTGGGGCACGAACTTCGAGAAGTTGCCCAAACAAACCAGGAAAACTCCCTTCCGTTTGCCGTCTTGAGTAGTACTAGCTGCGTCGCTGATATGCGCGAGTCGATACTCGGAGGAGATCACGTTCCGCACCGAGTATCATCGACGTCCATTGACCCAGAGGTTGAGAAATACCAGCGGAAACAACGCATCGCGAAGGAGAAAACAATCTCTCAAATGCAAATAAATGTTCCTGTCGCTGCTGCGAAGCATGCAGCTCAAGCAGGCGAAGAGACGATTTTCACGCAGCCAGCAGAGCTCGAACTCGCAGCGCTTTACACAACGCAGAAGAAGTATGACAAGGCTCGAGAGCTACTTGGACAAGTGGAAAAACTGGTAACAGATGCGCTTGGCATTCTTCACCCTACGATGCTCAAGGTCGCAATCGGCAAGGCTCGCATCTCCCAGGTACTGATAAGTGTTGCAACGGGAGTTCTTAGCAGCGCACAACTAAACGTGGTGTGTTTCACTGCAACAGGAGACTACTCAACACGAGCAGTGCATCGGCACGATGCAAGACGCACTTTCACTGTTTGAAAGCGTCCTGCCTCTTGATCACAAGGATATCCTCACGGCTACATCAATGCTGCTCCGTAGCTTAGTAAGTTTTGAGCCATTTCTTCCATCCTGGCGTGAAAACTTGACAAACTGC
Source organism: Phytophthora fragariae (assembly GCA_009729435.1). Taxonomy (NCBI): domain Eukaryota; phylum Oomycota; class Peronosporomycetes; order Peronosporales; family Peronosporaceae; genus Phytophthora; species Phytophthora fragariae. Next base: position 188,041 of record QQOI01000080.1, on the reverse strand, counting down.
GAGCGACTTGATTTGGTGCTGTAGGACGCGATGGAGCACTATCATGAGGCCGTTCAAACGTGCCACCACGTGTACAGTATTCGGATTCGAGCACTCCCGCCTTCTCACAAATGTCTGAACGAAATCCGAGAGCAATTGGACGAGTTCATTTCAAAGCGGGAGACAGCCGATATGAGCATCGAGGACCTCGTCACACTGGAGAAGATCGAACAGGAGCGAAAGCGTCTGGAACAACTCGCCAACGAAAGTGAAAAGTGCGTAGTTTGGCTGAATGTTGCATCGGTAGGGGGCGATGAGGAGTGTGACGTCGCTTGTTGTCCTCTTTTAGGCACTTGGAGAGCTTCAGGCACCTGATGATGGAGGATTCGGAAGGCTTGGCTACCTTTTTAGCGTTTGCAAGACAGGAATTCGCTGAAGACCTTGTCAACTTTTGGGTTTCAATGGAGGAGTTCAAAGAGGTAGGTCGCTGAAAACTACGGAATTTTCATCGTAAACTAACCCCGTCAATGGTACTCAGGACGGGATCGATGGCAGGACACTTCGCTCGCGCGCGGTGACCACCTACCTCACGTACATCAAGTCGCGCCGCATCAAAGTGATCACGGCGGCACAGCGCAAGAAAATCAAGAAAGCCATCACGACGCCCGGCAAGAAGCTGCAGCAAACGATCTACGACGACGTCCAGGCGCAGATATTCGAGCTCGTGTACAGGGGCGTGTACGTGCGATACCTCGCACAAACCAAGTGATACTGTCGCAATGTCATGCTGGACTCGGAGGTTCACGTACGTTACCGCGGGGAAGCGGCACGTCGTTTCATGGTCTCCAGTCGACGGGTTGGATAAGTCTCGGCTTGGTTAGGGATGAGAGCGACGGACAGGATGCAGAAGTGCTGGACTACATCGCCGCGCCAACACCCTCAGCGGTACCCACACCTAGCAGACTTTGATGTGGATTCCTCTTCAGAGTCACCATCGGACGATGAACATGCAGACGGGGTAGCGACTCGAGTTCGTCCAATTCAGCACCGGAAGACGTCAGGAAGGGTATATTATTGTGGTAATTTGGCTAGTGTATCTTGTCTTTAGTATTTATCCTCTTTGGTGTCTGTCTGGTCGACAGGTTGATAGAGCGAGGAACCCGGTGACATACCGTGACTACACCGTGAGACTCTCTATTACTTAGTACTAGCATAGGATGGAATTCTTTTTTATTCACTGTCTTTTTTATGAACTTGTGTAGGCCTCACGCTACACCCCGAAGTCGAAGCTGTCTGACCTCCGACGACAATCAACACGCAAACGTTTATCACTGCCAAGGCCTGAAGAAGTTTATGTGACGACAATGGATGAAGACGATCAGCAGATGTTCATTGCCTTGTTCTACTGGAGGAGGAAAGTGATCGAAACGCACTTCTCGGCGTGGAAGTGGGTGGCTCTGGGGCTCCGTCGATCCGCGAAGCAGATTCATCGCCACACTCGACCACGTAAGCCGCTTTCCACCAGCTACGACTTGGGTGGCTTACCCCCGCCGCGTCGAAACCTCATTCTGAAGCGCCATACTGGTCGATCGAGCGCCGAGGAAATGGAAAACAATCGGAGCAACAATTTGAGTTCTCCTGAATATCTTAAAGCAAGTCGAACGACCGAGTTGACACAGGATGGTATCGATGAACGAAACGTAAAGAGGGGCAACAATTCCACTACGAAGGAAATTCCGTTCGACACTCACTCCGAGGAGAAGCGACGTCAATTCAAAACGGAGCTGCGCTCGATATACTGTTGCTTCAGTCAGTGGAAATGTAACGTGGATCAGTCGAGGAATAAACGCGTCCTCCAACTCGTACAAGCCACGGACTTCCGTCGCCAGAAGCAGTTAAAAACTTTCATCCGAACGTGGAAATGTGGAAGTGAAATCTACCAGTTGAAAAGACAACGACTCGAAGGTGCAGATCGATTTCACTGGGCTGCCCTCAAACAGCATGTTTTCTTTGAATGGAAACGCCATTGCCGGGTTGAGTGCGAGATCCGTCGGCGAGAAGACACCAGAGCAGCTCAACTGAAGTTTAACGCTTTTCACCACTGGTACCGTTGTATTTTACAGACACGAAAGTGTTGGAACTTCACAGCGAAGAGAAACCACAGGCACCTGCATTTGGTACTGAGATATCTTCAAGAAGGTGTCGGTCATGCGAAACGAGAGCGCTGGAAATGTGACGATGCCATTTCGCACTATCGTACCAACCAGCAGCGGTCAGTACTTCGTACGTGGAGAGATAGTGTTTTCGACGACCCCCTATATCTCCAGTCAATTGACTATGAGAAGCGCATCAGTTTATCCAACGGAGTGAGGAGGTGGAGGCGATTTATTACTCGAAGGGAAGAACGCGCCCGCCAAGTTTTACTAGCAGACTTTTATCGGTACCGGTCAGTTTTACAGCGCGCGGTTAGAGGCTGGGGCCAGTTTCTTGAGTGGAAAAGGCACCACAAGGAAGTATTTGATGAAGCTCGACGACATTATGAGCTAAATGTGAAGAGGATCGGTATTCAGGCACTCCGATCTGCTGTCGTTGTGAACCAAACACGACGAGGCCTAGCTAGAACAACAACCCGGTGGCATCAACGCAATCTATCGACCAGAGTGTTTGAACTTTGGGTCATCACTGCACAGAAAAGTCTAAGGCTGAAAACCTTCCAGCGTTCTATTGACGCGAGGAGATTGAGCGGTGTTGTAAATGGTTGGCGGAACCAAACAGCGGTGTCCAAACGACTTGGTGCAATACAAAGTATCGTGTCAAAGCGCTGGGATGGGCTACTACTGCAAGCGTGTATGGCAAAGTGGGTACGATGGTTGCATGTCAAATCGATGATATCGTCGTGTGAGTTAAAGCGCAGCAATAGGAGTATTGCGAGTCATTTCCGTGCGTGGCATGATTGGAGCAAAATCAAAGTGTTTTGGAGGAATACTGTGGAGCAGCAACACCTCCGACATGATACCGCACTTCTTCAGTGTGTGGTAAGCAAGTGGCTCGGCGTAACTTTGCGTAAGCGCTGCTTGAATCGGCTGGTGAAGCTTTTCCGAAAGAAACGATCTCGAAATCGTGTCAAATCCATATTCCAGCTATGGCGAGTTGATGCTCATGTCTGCAAGGCGACTCGTAAACTGGATCAAGAGCTGACTCGACTCTCGCTAGTGGAGTGGAAGCGCATCTGCCGCAAGCGAAAAGAGGAGCGATGTGCGATGACTATGGCGACTCAATTCTACTGCGAGCGCCGATGCATCATGGCGATAGAGCAGTGGTCTGCTTTTGCTCATCGAAGAGCTGGATCCAGGAAAACGGACAGTAAGGCGTTATCACACTACTTTCGTCGAATATCGATCAGGGCCTTGCAGTGCTGGTACGTCGCAGCGCGGGAGCTTCGTCGTCAATCAGAGCTTTTTCGCTATAGACAACACCTTCGCGACAAGAAATCAATCACACGTTGCCTGCACGCTTGGTACCAGCTTGTGCGACGGAGGGCAGACCATCGAGCGAAGGAGTGGGCCGCACTTCAGTTCCAAGTACAGAGTCTGCAGCGTCGCTCGTTTTGCGCTTGGTTTGGGTTTCTAGAAGCCCGTCGAGCGTCAAACGAGCGAAAATACTTCGCTCTTACCGCCTACGAGAACTCCTTACAGCTGAACATTATCCGAGTCTGGAATTTAGAGACACGAAGGTCAGCTCAGCGCAGACTTAACAGCTCTAGCTTGAGAAACACGCTCATGCAAAGACGTCTCCAAGCTCGAGTCACACAATGGTCGGACTTTTGTTGTGAACGTCGACGTCGTCGCCAAGAAGTCGCTACGGCGGATAAATTTTACAACGAATACGTTGTATGCCTAGCGATGTTTCACTGGCAAGGTATGCGGCTTAAATCATCCGCATTACGAGTCAAAGAAGCACACGTCGTCAGGCAAATCAACTTGCGACGGCTCTCAAAAGCAGTGCGTCAATGGTACGAGAACTATCGAAACAGCTCAGGCAGTCGTTCGAAGAAGGCGAAGGCATCTCGGCTTTACTCCAGAAATTTATTGACGCAGTCTTTCCGCGTGTGGAAGAAATACAAAGATGCAGCTCGCCAGAAAGTATCAAAGAGGAGATTCATAGCACGCCTACGGCAGCGGAAAGTGCTGTCAAATATGTTTCAGAGATGGCGGAGCTTTTCAGAGTGTATTGCGTTCGAAAGGCGGCAGTTCAGACTCGCACTCGATCACCGATCACGAGTCATTCTTCACCTAGTTTTTCAAAACTGGAAGAGTTATCGAAGCAAGCGCACGCTCTACATTATTGCTTACATGTTTCGGAGGAAGCTGCTGCTTCGGAAAGTCTGGATTGACTGGAAACAACACTGTGCATACGTAGCAAAGGTTCGGCACAACATTCTGATGACTAACCAACTACTTCGGAGCAACCTCGTCCGAGCCACATTCGTTCAATGGAAAGCGTATATTGCACAGCACCAAGAGCGCCAGGACCAACTGCATCGTGCTGACGATCACTACGTTCAATATCTGTATAGACGCGCAGTAGCTCGCTTGAGGAAGCAGGCGAAGTTCCAACAATCAGTTGTGAAAGCTGCAATGTTCGGTCGGATTAATGGAGCGCGATATCTGTGGAGACGGTGGCAATACTTCGTTGGTATCAAACGCATGCAAAGATGTCGGCGGTCGTTGGCGAAACAAACGTATATTCACAAGCATCAAAGACGTCACTTTTTAGCGTGGAAAGCGCATACAAAGTGCTGCGTTCAGCGGCGTATGACCAAGAGCGACGCCTTGTATCGGGTTTCGTGTTTAAGAAGGATTTGGTCTCGCTGGGGTCGTGTACTGGCATGGCGTAGATGCATCACTGCAATGGGCTACCGACGAGTCGAGTACTTGCAGGCGGCTACGTTGCGTAGATGGCATGTCCATGTCAAAGAACGGATTGATGATAGGACCAAGGTCGCCAGAGCGATTGACTTTCAAGAATGTAAGGTTCGAGAGAAGATGTGGAAAGCATGGCAGCTATACATTACATATCGGCACGAGAAACAGCAGCAACTCATGTGGATTTTAAGCTACTACTCCGTACAAGTTCTTCTCCGAAAATCGCTTGTCTCGTGGAAACGACTCGTCTCGATTGAGCAAATGAAGAGCGACAACAAAGAACTGGCAGACACGTTCAACTTGCATCGCTTAGCTCACATGGGATTCCGCAAATGGAAAGCATTCACTGAGCTTAGGAAGGTAAAGCTGGTTCGAAAGGAAGCCCAACTACGCAAGTCTGAAAGGCTCGGGTTGTCTCGCACTCTCCGAAAGTGGAGAAATCTTGCTACTGTGTGGGGAAGGCAACACCAGAACGAAGTTAGAGCCACTCAGTTTTATAGCAGGAGACGTTTGCTGCATGGTCTACACAAGCTTCGCTACTGGAGAGTTACACAGAAAACTGCAAGTGACCGTATTATCCGCGCAGAACGTTTTAGAGGTGACAAAGCTTTGGTCGCTTGTTTCCAGCGTTGGCAACGCTACCACCAGTGGCGAGCAAGATATGCCCATTTGGCCCTCGCTTTCAAGCGAAATCAACAAGAAGACGCATTCATTCGTTGGAAAACGTTCTGGCAGCAGCGCCAATCCATGAACGAGAAGCGGCTAAAGGCGAGAGTTTTTCATTGTGTTCATGTGGAACAGACTGCGTTGACCACTTGGAGAGCAGTTGTACGCGAGCGGAAGCAACGCAAAGTGGCTCGAGTATTCAACACCGCCAAAGTACTTCGCAAGACGTTCACATTGTGGAATCGAAAGGCTCATGTGCTGCGTCAGATGATGAAAATGTTCCTCTACCAGGAACGTTTTCGAGCACAAACGCATTTTGACGCTTGGAAGCGGTATGTATCAGCTAGAAACCAGCTACACGAAAAACTGCGTGTGGCTACGAGATTTAGAGACTATCGCATTAAATCGGACGTGTGGCAGAAGTGGAACACTTGGGTATTCACGCAAAGACAAGAGCGCGACACAATCCAACTGGCAGTTGAGTTCTGGCAGCGCTTCTCCACTAGAAAAAGTTTTGCGTTGTGGAAGGGAAGATATCGGTACTGGAAACGCAGGAGCGTTCTTGCAGATCAAGCGCTACTCCATTACCATAGCAGTATATTGCACCGATTTTTCCACGCGCTTGTTGCCCGACGACAATCCACACTGCAGTTGTTCCAGCGTCAAACCGCTCTAAAAGCTCAGCTCGTCCATAGGCGCAAGCTCCGCGTCATCGCCACCTTGCGAGCTCTATGTGCAGAAAGCGACCACAAGCGCAGTCTAGCCAAGCGTGCTTGTAGTCACTGGCAGCTGTGCCACCAGCAGAAGTACTGGGGTCGTGTCATGCAGTGGTTTGACGTCGCCAAGTATCGCAAGGTCCAACGTACACAGGCGGATGCCTTTGCTCGATTGCACCTCTTGAGCCGCTACATCAGCGCTCTCCAACTCCACATCAACCACACGAAACAACTGAAGGTCAAGGTCGAGGCTTTCCGGTGTCGGTACTTCCGCAGCGTTGCCGACGAGTGTTTCTACCAGTGGAAGGCGTTCACTGCTTTCAAGCAGAAGCTGCGCGTCTTGAGGCAGAAAACTCGGCAGTCGCAGCGCCGTCACCGACTCCAGCAGTGGCGTCGCATCACAGTGGAGCAAGCGCGTCGACGAGCAGGGATGCAACTCATCGCCGCCAAACGTCGTCGCCGCGAGCTCGTGGCGTGGTTCAATCACTGGGAGAGCGTGTGCACGGACCAGTGGATCAACAAGGAGCTGGTCGCCCACCACCGGCGTCACGCGCACAAGCAGCGGCTGCTTCGCTCCGCCGTGGCAGCATTCAAGACCCAACTGGCAGTCCGTCGCCAGCGTCACAAGTACAAATCCTTCTTCCTGCAGCACCACAAGACGTTCCTCGTCCAAACGCTCCAGCGTTGGCGTCACGCGATCGACCATCAAAAGGCAACTTCAACATGTGACGTGTGAGCACGATCCAAAATGTATCCATCTTCAAACATGGTACACTGTACCCAACGACCATAAACATGCATCCTCGTGTCTGAATGACAGCTCCCTTCACTTGCACTCACTATGCCCCAGAAGATCTGAGTCGCCACCATAATCATTAGCCAAGATGTTCTCCGAGGCGGACTGCGAGGCGCTGCTGCCCGTCGACGCGCCCCCCGTCCGCGCGCGCCGCCGCCTGCAGCGCATGGACGTGGCGTTGCTGGCCGTCGTGCTCCTCGTCACCTGCTTCGTGGGCGTGCGGCCGCCTGCTCTGCGCGTGTCGAACCCGCTGCTCCGAGCCGCCAAGACGCAGTATCTGACGTACGAGGACATCGACGCGGCCAAGCGCCAATCAGGATACAGCGTCTCGTACTCTGCGCGCGGCTTCGAGGTGGATGGCCGGCGGACGCTGCTGCTGGGCGGCTCCATCCACTACCCGCGCAGCTCGGCGGACGAGTGGGAGACGCTGCTGCGCGCGGCCAAGAGGGACGGCCTTAACCACGTCGAGATGTGTGAGAAGGATGGCTACATTTGTGTGCAATTGATGTGTGTATGAACTAAAAATATTTACTGATGCGGCAGACGTGTTCTGGAACCTGCACGAGCAGGAGCGTGGCGTGTGGAACTTCGCAGGGAACGCCAACGTCACGAGGTTCTACGAGCTGGCGGCGGAGGTGGGACTGTTCCTGCACGTGCGCTTCGGCCCGTACGTGTGTGCGGAGTGGAGAAATGGGGGACTTCCTCTGTGGCTCAACTGGATGCCTGGGATGAAGGTGAGGGCGAGCAATGGGCCCTGGCAGAGGGAGATGGAGATGTTCTTGACGCACATGGTGGAGCTCTCGAGGCCCTTCCTGGCCGAGAACGGCGGGCCGATCATCATGGCGCAGATCGAGAACGAGTTCGCCATGCACGACCCGGAGTATGTGAAGTGGTGCGGGGAGCTGGTCACGAGGCTCCACACGTCGATCCCTTGGGTTATGTGAGTCTCTCTCTGTCTAGGTTGGTTTGTCGTGGTATTGGTGGTCACTGATAAACTCGGTGTGTGCAGGTGCTACGCGAATGCGGCCGAGAACACCATCCTGTCGTGTAATGACAACGACTGCGTGGACTTTGCAGTGAAGCACGTGAAGGAACGCCCCTCTGACCCGCTTGTGTGGACGGAGGATGAGGGCTGGTTCCAGACGTGGGCGGAGGAGAAGGAGAAGCCGTTGCCGAATGACCAACGCACGGCTGAAGACATGGCGTACGCTGTCGCTCGGTGGTTTGCAGTCGGAGGCGCCTCGCACAATTACTACGTGCGTACCATTCGCTGTTTAGTCGAAGTGGAGTTTGACGGTGGTCTGACTTTGTAACTCCTGTGAACTGCCCCAGATGTATCATGGTGGCAACAATTTTGGTAGAGCAGCTTCAGCGGGGGTGACTACCAAGTATGCTGACGGTGTAAATCTCCATTCCGATGGTCTCAGCAACGAGCCGAAGCGATCTCACTTGCGCAAGCTCCACGAAGCGCTAATCGAGTGCAATGACATTTTAATGCGCAACGACCGCCAACTACTGCACCCTCACGACTTGGCACCTGCAGACGGAGAAACCGTAGAACCATCATCTCAGCAGCAGCGTGCCTTTATCTATGGACCCGAAGATGGACCGAACCAAGTCGCATTCTTGGAGAACCAGGCCAACAAGAAGGTGACTGTCGTGTTCAGGGGGAGCAAATACGAGCTGGCACCGTACTCAATGGTGATCATCAAGAACGGAGTTCTACTCTTCGACACAGCGGATGTCCAGAAGTCATTTCCGGGTACGGTGCATCGAGTGTACACGCCAATTGTAGAAGCTACTGCCCTCAACTGGGAAACCTGGAGTGAGTTGAATGTATCGTCGCTGACACCAAGGAAGCGCGTCGTTGCCGAGCGACCTGTTGAACAGCTTCGGCTGACAGCGGACCGATCCGACTACTTGACGTACGAGACCACGTTCACCGTGGCTGACATTCCAAGCGACATCGATAGTGACGCATCCATGGTGAAGGTAACCTCATGTGAGGCTTCCAGTATTATTGCGTTCGTCGATGGCTGGCTGATCGGCGAGAGAAATCTAGCCTACCCTGGAGGTAACTGCTCCAAAGTGTTCCGATTTCACCTGCCGGCCAATATTGATATCAACCGCCAACACAAACTGAAACTGGTATCTGTCAGTTTGGGGATTTATTCGCTTGGAAGCAACCACACAAAAGGACTGACTGGAAAGGTTCGAGTCGGGCACAAGGATGTGACCGAGGGCCATCAGTGGGAGATGTACCCGAGCCTTGTTGGCGAGCAATTGGAGATTTATCGACCAGAGTGGCTGTCCTCGGTCCCGTGGACCCCAGTCCCCCGTCTGATTGCTAGCGGAAGACAACTCATGAGTTGGTACTGGACGTCGTTCTCGTATCCGACGTTTGAGCTACCAGCAGAGTCGGATCCCGTCGGCAAGCAATCTTCTATCCTGCTCGACTGCATTGGGCTCACTCGTGGCCGTGCTTATATCAATGGTCACGACCTGGGGCGCTACTGGCTCATCAACGACGAGGGCGACTTTGTGCAGCGCTACTATCACGTTCCGCGGGACTGGCTGGTCAAGGACCAGGCGAATGTGCTGGTTGTGTTCGACGAGCTAGGAGGATCAGTGGCCGACGTGAGGCTGGTATCGTCTTGGATGATTCCCGACGCAGTGTCTGCTGTGGGTGGTAATATCGCTGTAGCTGACGAGTTTCTAGAGAAGTCCAGCCCCACCGCTAGTGATGTTGTATCCGTGGCTCAAGAGTGATGGAAGGCCGTGGCAGTGTGAGTGGCAAATTCTATCTAAGCGGAATATAAGCAGGGAAAATATACAGGTGGGGAAGTTAGAGCTTTGGACTGCGCGTCAGTATTTGCGCGGTAACAGTTCAAGTCGTCTGAACTGCAGACAAGCCACACATCTAAACGAGCATCGACACCGAGCAGCACCAGCCGAAGCGCTTCCCCGCTTCACTGTTCGAGGTTAAGACAGCCAACTTGGTGTTAGCTGATCTCACACTAGGGCAATGCAACCGTGTCGAATCGACGTGGAAGTGAGCCACTGACACCATCGACAATGTCGATGCTTGTCAACGGCCCACTTCAACCCACTTCAACGTGCTGGCCAAAGGACACGATGAGCTACGATTAGTCGACGGGCGTTCGATTTTTTCGACCAATCAGCGACATAGGGCATGTCGCATGTCGTAATCGGCACTTCTTCGGACACCATGATCAATTGTCTCCAGAGCAACATTCCTGCGTGCCGGCGGCGGCGAAACGCTCACGCCAGAGCCCGCAGCAATACTCTCTCAACGGCTCCAAGCCTCAGACATGGTGTCAGACGGCCAAGCCGACGAACGTGAGTTTGTCTCAGAACCAGCCGGTGCAGGCTGGATATCCGAATCTTCAGTATCTTTAGGGTCCATACAGAGAGCAAGTCAAACGTGAACTTCAGTTGGCCCCGGTTTTGCACTCGGGACACACTCCGTCGGACAGTGAGGCCAAATACAGTTCCCTCGCACAACCCGAATTATTAATAGCCCGAGGTTTCCTGCCGCTCGCCGAAACTCCGCTGCCTCCTTCGCCGCCATGAGCTACATGTCGGCAGATTCCCCCAAGATGGGCGAGGCCGAGCACTACAACGCGCTGGTGCAGGAGACGTCCAAGGCCGTGGGCCAGTTCAACCAGGTCACGCGCACCATCGCGCAGAAGATGACGCTCTTCGGCACGCCGCAGGACTCGCGCGCCAACCACCAGCAGCTCACGGAGCTCGCGGACCGCGGCAACAAGCTCGTGGCCAAGATCAACCACCGCCTGCAGGAGCTGGACAAGGGCGCCAAGGCCGCGGGCGGCCGCGCGCGCAAGACGCAGGTGGCCAAGCTGTCGACGGACTACAAGAACCAGCTCAAGAGCTTCGAGGAGACGTGTCAGAAGCTGCTGGCGGCGGAGAGGGCCGCCGTCTCCAACCTGCGGCAGTCGTCGCTCTCCTTCCGCTCCGACGACAGCGACAAGCCCGCGGGCTTCGACGGGTACAACGAGGACCAGATCTACGCCCAGGCCAACGTCACGAGCTACAACGAAGACGGTGCGTGCTAGTAGCTTCCAGGGAGGCAGCGTCTGTATGTAGATTTAACTGGGTGTATTGTGTTTGTGCTGTGGTCGCCAGACCTGGTTCGAAGAGAGGAGGATATTATCAAGATCAACCATCAGCTGCACGAGGTCAACGCCGCCTTCCGGGAGGTCGACGGACTGGTGCAGGACCAGGGCGAGATCGTCGGTGCGTGCTGCTGTGGCTTCTTTTCTGTGGGTGTTGTAGTTGGTGCTGACGTTTGACGCTGTGCTGTTGCAGTGGACATTGAGGATAACACGACCGCCGCGCAGGAGAACACGGAGGGCGCGTTGCGCAACGTGCGGGAGGCTAACCTCAAGCGCGGATTCTGCAAGTGCTCCAAGACGAAGCTGATCTGCATCGGCATCTTCGCCCTCTTGGTGATCGTGGCTATTATCGCGATCCTCATGGCGGTCAAATAGGCAACAAAGTTTTGAAACGCTGGGGCACGCTGTCGCCGCAGTGGCAGCGCCCCATGACAGGTTATTCTCGCAAATATATAACGTTTTGATCCATCCGCGGTGCTTTGACTTTTTTCCGTTGTGGAAGCGCCCGCAAGAGTTTCCAGTGGCATCGGATAATATCCGACGGATATTTCAGCGGATACTTGCCCGAATAAGTTGCCCTTTGACAGATGGCTACAGCTGACCTTCACTCACATCCAGACTGGATTTTTCTCCGCACGTTCCCTGCGGTATGGTGCGAAGACGTGGCGCCAGCGTGGGTTGACCTGGCACTCCAAGGCTTCATTTCCAAAGATGCTCGCTGCTACCAAGACTACGATGCCCTCAAGACTCCAAGTGTTAAGCCACACCACCGCAAACCCTGCGAGCGCTGAGGCAGCGCGCGGCCCGGGGAGCCGCCGCCGCCCCGCTCTGCAGATGAGAGCCAAGTTGGACGTCGTCGCCGAGCCTTGCTGCCGCTGGCAGCTGTGAGCGCAGAGCCCCAAGCCGCCTCACGCCGCTTCGCCAGCACTGAACGAAGCAGCAAGCCTCTCGCCCGACGACAGAGGACGTTAGAACAAGCGCCGCAGACTGCGGCGCGTCAGTGTATTGGTCGGTGGGTCGATCACCGGCGGTCGGCTACAGCTCGCGGGGGCTTCCCCCTCCTTTTCTCCCAGCCCAGAATGACGGAATTCTGACTCCAGTCTCCGCGTGCTGCCGCCGTCCGCCTCTCAGAACAACCCCTCTCCATCCAACTTGGTCCCGCAATATTTAAACCAGCTTGTATTGGTCTCCAGTCCGCCCGCACGTGCGCCGCGCGCTCCGCCCGACAACACCCCTCCCTGGCCGAGGGTGGCGCAAGAGTAAAAGGCTTGCGTCCTGAAGGTGCGGAGACGCTGCACGAGCCCGGACCAGAGACCGACACAAGCGACAACAAACACATTCGTTCAACCAAGACCAAAAACTAGCTAGTTACAGCACAAAATAATACATGCCCATGCATACATCCCATCGCCTTGCCTTCTTCCAGGCGTCTCTCTATCATTCGTCACTATGTGCACCACACTACTACAGTAGTATGTTCATGTGTCAGTAGATTCCGTTTACTGACTCGTCACTGAACTGAACCCACCAATCACAGACGTAGCTCATGCTTGTCATCCTGACTTCATTATCGTATCCATCACCAAGCACCAAGTAAGAATGGAAGCGGCCGTGCAGCACACCAAGGAGATCATAGGGCGCGAGCTCTCATCACCATCGGCGGCACTAACCTCAAGCGACGCGGCGGCGTTCGACCCCGTGGCGCTTGGACTCGAGTCGGACTTCGTGCTCACCAACTTCAGCGCTCTCAAGGGCTGCGGCTGCAAGCTGCCCCAGGCCAAGCTGCTGGGCTACCTGGACGACCTGGCGAACGACCTCAAGCCCAACGAGACGCCGGGCATGGACTCGAGCGTGGTCAAGATCTCGCATGGCCAGGACCTGTACCTCGTGTCCACCACCGACTTCTTCTTCCCGAGCGTCGAGGACCCGTACGTGCAGGGCAAGATCGCCTGTGCCAACGTGCTGTCGGACGTCTACGCCATGGGCGTCACCGAGGTGGACACGATGCTCATGATCCTCGGCGTGTGCCGCGACATGAGCGAGAAGCAGCGCGACGTCGTCACCACGCAGATGATCCGCGGCTTCAACGACCTGGCCAGGCGTGCGCAGACCAACGTCACGGGCGGCCAGACGGTATGGACACTCCCTATCTCCTTATCGACAAAATACTAATCAATCCCACTACTCTTCAACTGCAGGTCATGAACCCGTGGCCCATTGTTGGCGGCGTTGCTATGAGCGTGCGCAGCGGTAGGTCCTGGCAGCAGCAGACGGTGGCTTGTGTGGAGTGCTGACAGACTGTTGTGCAGAGAGTCAAATCATCCGCCCGGAAAACGCTGTGGTGGGGGACGTGATCGTCCTCACGAAGCCACTCGGCACGCAGGTGGCTGTGAACCTTTTCCAGTGGAAGAAGAAGCCTGAGCGCTGGCAGCGCGTGGAGAAGGTCGTGACTCCAGAGGACGCCGACGTTGCGTTCCGAATGGCGTCCGAGTCCATGAGCCGCCTCAACCTGAACGCTGCCAGGATGATGCACAAGGTTTGTTAGGGGCTTAGTCGCTCAGTTAAAGTCAGGCAGGTGATACTCAACCTCGTTCTGTGTGTACAGTACGGCGCGCACTCGGCAACTGACGTGACGGGCTTCGGTATTCTGGCCCATGCGCGCAACCAAGCCAAGTCGCAGCTGGGCGACGTGTCGTTCGAGCTGCACACGCTCCCGGTCATCAAGAACATGGTCAAGGTCAACGAGACCATCGGCAACTCGTTCAAGCTGCTGGACGGCTTCGCCGCTGAAACGTCCGGCGGTCTGCTGCTGTGTCTTCCGGCCGAGAACGCAGACGCGTACATCAAGGAGCTGCGCGAGCTCGATGGCAAACCAGCGTGGATCGTCGGCCGCGTGGTTGCGGGCTCGAAGGACGCCCACATTGTGCCAAACCCCACCATCGTCGAGGTTTCACCGGAAGACTAAACGTATTGAGCGCGGTGGTAACGTAGTGAGCCGTGGATGGAATGGAGTGGAGCACCAATCGTTATGCTAACGCATTGAAGCTGTGACGCGAAGGCGTTTCTGATTTCATCCTGTGGACGAACGACTTCGGCCGTAACGCAAATAGTATCTTTTGAGTGCAACTGCAAGTTGCAAGCTGCAAGTTGCAGTCTGCAACTACCAGTTCAACCACGGCCGTTTTATCGTGCCAAGCGACGGCGAGCAGTGCTCAGTGAGCAAGGCAGCATTCCCGGCGGTTTGTTCACTACCTAAGGGAGGCCAGTCATATTTGTCTGTACTGTAGGTGGCTGTGCGAGCGCGGCGGAGTTCGTTTCCCGCAAGATACCGCAGTGCCAGAAAGTGTTATCAGCGAGGCCTCCGCCAGGCTTCGCGCTGTCGTGCGTTGCAGACGTTGAAGCCATTCGACGGCGCAGATATCCATATCCGGGCCCGGATGCAGGCGATCAGCCGGCGAAAGGCGTCGTGTGAAGCCCCGTTCTGGCTGCAGCAGTAGCGACCGCACCTCGTGTATCCCTCACTGCAACCAGAAAGCGAGCGAGCGGTGAGTTTTTCGCGTCGAGCGCGTTGCACGCAGCCCAGAAGTGGGGTCGTGTGCAACCTCGCACGACCGAGCGAAAACGCATGTATGCCCGTTATCGGCGCCGATGAAGGTGCTGGCTGGACGCAACTCAACGGCCATTTCAGAGCGGCCAGGGCTATCTAGTGCACCTTCGAAAGCAGAGAGAGAGGCAAAGATTCTGCAGCTCATAGCAGATATGCGAGCCACTGTAACGGACGGCCAAAGATGACGATGACTCGATGTAGAAGAATTGGGGCGACGAGCTGCTGCAGCAGCAGCAGTAACAGTACGCAGATAGCACTCCCCGATTCGCCTCCGAGCCCACAAGTGCGCAGCGTCTGCTTCCCATTCGCCAGACGCCCCCAACACGCGGTCGAATCAACGCCGCTCGCCTTGAACACGCAGAGCGCTCCAGCTGGGTTCTCCTAATAGGAGTCCTATCGACAGCCCTTTCCTCGCCTGCACCAAGCAGCACAACAGCAGCAGCAACAACCGCAACAACAGCAGCAGCATCTGGACGCCCTGAGTTGGTTCTCGAAGCTGCAGCGCTCCGTGTTAAGCCGACGCTCGCCCACCGCTTTACAGTTGGACGAGAACAATCATTTGAGTTCGGGCGGCGACGGTCTCACGTTGTGAGTGAAGTGAGACTCTCACACGCGACCACTCTTCAACACAACACGCGAGTCGGACGCGTCCATTCGCCGCGGACACAGCGCAGCTCAGTAGACTACCGGCATGGGCACCAGCCGCTACGAGACCGAGGCGTCGCTGCGCGCGGCCATCTTCGGCGAGATCCTGCTGAGCCGCGACCGCCTCACGCACGAGCGCGTGGTGGTCAAGACCGTGGACCTGCAGCTGGCGCTGCAGCACAAGTCGCGCTCGCAGGAGCTCGTGCAGGAGAACGTGCTGCACGAGGTGGAGGTGCTGAGCCGTGTGCACGCGCTGGGCGGGCACCCGAACGTCATCAACCTGCGCAGCTACTTCGTGGCCAGGGGCGGCGGCCTGCTGCACATGGTGCTGGACTACTGCGAGGGCGGCGACCTGCTGGACGCGTGCGTGCAGCCCGTCGCGGCGGACGAGGACAAGAGCGGCGGCAGCAGCAGCAGCAGTGGCAGTAGCGGCTGCAGCGACGACCAGGACAACCAGAAAGAAGACGCAGCAGCAGCAGCAGCGACACTAGCGACACTAGAGGAGCCGGGCCCGGAGGACCCCAGCGGCCCCTTCCTCAACGGCGTGGACGGGTCCAAGCGCCTGCACGAGAGCGTGGCGCGCCAGTACCTGGCGGACGTGCTGTCGGGCCTGCGCTTCCTGCACAGCCACGGCATCGCGCACCGAGACGTGAGTCTCGAGAACATCCTGCTGCGCGACGGGCGCGCCGTGATCGCGGACTTCGGGCTGTGCGCGCAGGACCCGTCGGCGGTGGGCAGTCCGACGAGCGGCGGCGGCGGCTTCCGCTGCGACGAGATGGTGGGCAAGAACTACTACATGGCGCCGGAGATCGTGGCGCGCGAGCGCTACGACCCGCGGCGGGCCGACATCTGGTCGGCGGGCATCGCCTTCTTCATCCTGCTGACGTCGTCGCCGCCGTTCGAGCGCGCGGAGCCGTCGGACCCAGGCTTCCGGTACGTCGCGAAGCGCGGCATCAAGGCGGTGTTCGCGGCGTGGGGGCTGGGCCAGGAGGTGTCGGAGCCCATGCAGGACCTGCTAGCGCGCATGCTGAGCGTGGACCCGCAGGAGCGCATCACGATGGAGGAGATCTGGCAGCACCCGGTGCTGCATCGACCCCGGGCCTGCAACCAAGCGGACTGAGCCGAGAGGCGTGCGTGGGTCGTCGTGTATTGTAGTTGTATTGAGCCGGCATCGCGCGCGTGCATGGAGGACGGACTGCACCGGCAGGCCACTGAGCTGCTGCTGCAGTGCAGGACGGATGCAATGCGTCGTGTGCCGGGCGGCGGAGTCGTATAAGGCAGAATTAGCTATCAGTGGACTAGGAATTGTGCGAATAATGGAGTATTTTAACGGGCATCTTTGTGAGCGCAGTCGCTGTTAATAGCAACGCCCAAAACACGCGATTGCGAGCGTCTCCGCTGTGATTTGCCAGATGGCTCACCGGCATTTGACGCCACTCAAATTCAAACCCGACCTGGAACCAATGACGGCAGCATCAAGAGCAGCGAGCGCGGCGCCACCGCCGGCGACGGAGTTGGAGCTGGTGGTTGTGACCAAGAAGACCAAGGCGGAGTGGCTCGCGCAGGTCGTGCGTCTGGAGAAGAAGTGCGGTGACCAGCAGTAGCAATAGTAGCAGTAGCAGTACTAGTGGCGGCCGCAGCAGCAACAGCGTTGCAGGCGTTGCTCGAGCGGAGGCGGATGGCCGACGGGTGCTTCTCCGACTCTAGTGCCACGCCCTCTTGCGCCCCATCCGCACGAGGCTCCCGTCTGCCTATTGTTCTCGCTGTGTGCGTTGCAGGAGCTTCTCCAAGAGCGACAGCCTCGGCCAGCGCTTGGTGGAGGAGGCCATGAAGCCGTAGGATACCCGCCATCAACACTGCGTCGCATACTGCACGCAAGGGAGCTGGCCGCTGACTGACTGCTATTGTTCTCGCTGCTGTGGCCGCCTCGTGCAGACACAACACCCTGGTGCTGGCCGTCGACGGCGCTGTGCACGGCTACATCCTGTTTCGGCGCAACGGCGTACGTGGGGAGATATACAGGCCTGCGGGACAGTCAGTCGCTCACGCTGCTTACTCGCTCCACTGCTTTGCCTCCTGATGTGTGCAGACCGAGGGACACATCGACCGCATTGCCGTGGCCGAGTCCCAGCGGCGGCGCGGCCTGGGGCGGCGCCTGCTGCAGTTCGCCGTCGCGACCCTGCGGACGAGTCGGTGCGTGTCCTCGCGCAGATGCTACGCTGGAAGATCGGGTCGCTGATGTTTTTCGAACTTTGCTGCTTGGTGTTCGTCCATCTTATTCGTGGCCGCTCGTCCGCCTGCTCACTCGCTGCAGCGCGGCCATGCTGCTGCTGGAGGCGGACACGGCCAACGTGGGCGCCATCGCGCTGTACGAGTCGCAGGGTTTTGCGCGTGCCACCATCCGTGCCGACTACTACAAGCCCGGCCGCGACGCGCTGCTCATGGAGCTCAAGCTGTAGGTGCCGCTGGTGGGGTTCGTGGGTGCGGTAAGCACGCGCGCTGCTTCAGAAGCGCTCCGAAGCACGCGTCCGCAGCCATGGCGTGCGTCCGGACGGATTTTTTCGCCGCGCGCTCGACGAGTGCTTGTGACACGGCAGCGGCCAACGTTCAAGGGAATCCGTAGGCTTAGCTCGGCGGGTTTTGTGCCTTAGTTGGTGGCGCAGCTCCGTTGGCAGTGGCTTGTTGAGAGTTTCGACTCGGATCGTGTTCAGGTTTGGGCGATGGGAAATGTTTTTGAAGGCCTTGCTGAAATTGCGTCGAGGATCTGAATTGACATGATTTTGACACTCCCTTGTTTGACGATATCTGGACGTCGTCAACACTATTGATAAAAGCGTTAGATGGCTGTAGGCATTTTCGAACGGAGTCTGAAGTGTTTCAATGCAAGCTGTCACTTTATGCACGTACACGTATCATGCTGATATCGTGGGCTCAAAGGTACTGTTTGCATCGACGACAACAGACTTGTTGTTATGTAGAGTAAAATGCAAGAACGATCAGCGCCAATACAAGATGTACACTAAGACGACATTCCATCTAACGCTACTTTAAAAATGCACTTCTTGCACGTGGAATAGTTGAAATCGGCTAAACAAGCTTTCAGTATTACTTTGTAGTACAAAGTAGTGCCATTTTGAAGCTTGTGATAGCAAACAAGTTCAAGTTGGCCCGGCAGACCTTAGCTCCGCACCGAAGCTGGTTTGTTGTTGTGACGAACGTGACGAACAAGATATTTCTCTAGCAAATGTTGATACTGCAGTCCTCGATGCATCGCATCTGAGAGGGATCCAGCATCAGCTTTTAGCTTGATGCCCATTGGGGGACAGCTGCCCGCCAACTTAGGCGCAAAACCCGCCGAGCTAAGCTAAGCCTACGGATTCCCTTGAACGTTGGCCGCTGCCGTGTCACAAGCACTCGTCGAGCGCGCGGCGAAAAAATCCGTCCGGACGCACGCCATGGCTGCGGACGCGTGCTTCGGAGCGCTTCTGAAGCAGCGCGCGTGCTTACCGCACCCACGAACCCCACCAGCGGCACCTACAGCTTGAGCTCCATGAGCAGCGCGTCGCGGCCGGGCTTGTAGTAGTCGGCACGGATGGTGGCACGCGCAAAACCCTGCGACTCGTACAGCGCGATGGCGCCCACGTTGGCCGTGTCCGCCTCCAGCAGCAGCATGGCCGCGCTGCAGCGAGTGAGCAGGCGGACGAGCGGCCACGAATAAGATGGACGAACACCAAGCAGCAAAGTTCGAAAAACATCAGCGACCCGATCTTCCAGCGTAGCATCTGCGCGAGGACACGCACCGACTCGTCCGCAGGGTCGCGACGGCGAACTGCAGCAGGCGCCGCCCCAGGCCGCGCCGCCGCTGGGACTCGGCCACGGCAATGCGGTCGATGTGTCCCTCGGTCTGCACACATCAGGAGGCAAAGCAGTGGAGCGAGTAAGCAGCGTGAGCGACTGACTGTCCCGCAGGCCTGTATATCTCCCCACGTACGCCGTTGCGCCGAAACAGGATGTAGCCGTGCACAGCGCCGTCGACGGCCAGCACCAGGGTGTTGTGTCTGCACGAGGCGGCCACAGCAGCGAGAACAATAGCAGTCAGTCAGCGGCCAGCTCCCTTGCGTGCAGTATGCGACGCAGTGTTGATGGCGGGTATCCTACGGCTTCATGGCCTCCTCCACCAAGCGCTGGCCGAGGCTGTCGCTCTTGGAGAAGCTCCTGCAACGCACACAGCGAGAACAATAGGCAGACGGGAGCCTCGTGCGGATGGGGCGCAAGAGGGCGTGGCACTAGAGTCGGAGAAGCACCCGTCGGCCATCCGCCTCCGCTCGAGCAACGCCTGCAACGCTGTTGCTGCTGCGGCCGCCACTAGTACTGCTACTGCTACTATTGCTACTGCTGGTCACCGCACTTCTTCTCCAGACGCACGACCTGCGCGAGCCACTCCGCCTTGGTCTTCTTGGTCACAACCACCAGCTCCAACTCCGTCGCCGGCGGTGGCGCCGCGCTCGCTGCTCTTGATGCTGCCGTCATTGGTTCCAGGTCGGGTTTGAATTTGAGTGGCGTCAAATGCCGGTGAGCCATCTGGCAAATCACAGCGGAGACGCTCGCAATCGCGTGTTTTGGGCGTTGCTATTAACAGCGACTGCGCTCACAAAGATGCCCGTTAAAATACTCCATTATTCGCACAATTCCTAGTCCACTGATAGCTAATTCTGCCTTATACGACTCCGCCGCCCGGCACACGACGCATTGCATCCGTCCTGCACTGCAGCAGCAGCTCAGTGGCCTGCCGGTGCAGTCCGTCCTCCATGCACGCGCGCGATGCCGGCTCAATACAACTACAATACACGACGACCCACGCACGCCTCTCGGCTCAGTCCGCTTGGTTGCAGGCCCGGGGTCGATGCAGCACCGGGTGCTGCCAGATCTCCTCCATCGTGATGCGCTCCTGCGGGTCCACGCTCAGCATGCGCGCTAGCAGGTCCTGCATGGGCTCCGACACCTCCTGGCCCAGCCCCCACGCCGCGAACACCGCCTTGATGCCGCGCTTCGCGACGTACCGGAAGCCTGGGTCCGACGGCTCCGCGCGCTCGAACGGCGGCGACGACGTCAGCAGGATGAAGAAGGCGATGCCCGCCGACCAGATGTCGGCCCGCCGCGGGTCGTAGCGCTCGCGCGCCACGATCTCCGGCGCCATGTAGTAGTTCTTGCCCACCATCTCGTCGCAGCGGAAGCCGCCGCCGCCGCTCGTCGGACTGCCCACCGCCGACGGGTCCTGCGCGCACAGCCCGAAGTCCGCGATCACGGCGCGCCCGTCGCGCAGCAGGATGTTCTCGAGACTCACGTCTCGGTGCGCGATGCCGTGGCTGTGCAGGAAGCGCAGGCCCGACAGCACGTCCGCCAGGTACTGGCGCGCCACGCTCGTGCAGGCGCTTGGACCCGTCCACGCCGTTGAGGAAGGGGCCGCTGGGGTCCTCCGGGCCCGGCTCCTCTAGTGTCGCTAGTGTCGCTGCTGCTGCTGCTGCGTCTTCTTTCTGGTTGTCCTGGTCGTCGCTGCAGCCGCTACTGCCACTGCTGCTGCTGCTGCCGCCGCTCTTGTCCTCGTCCGCCGCGACGGGCTGCACGCACGCGTCCAGCAGGTCGCCGCCCTCGCAGTAGTCCAGCACCATGTGCAGCAGGCCGCCGCCCCTGGCCACGAAGTAGCTGCGCAGGTTGATGACGTTCGGGTGCCCGCCCAGCGCGTGCACACGGCTCAGCACCTCCACCTCGTGCAGCACGTTCTCCTGCACGAGCTCCTGCGAGCGCGACTTGTGCTGCAGCGCCAGCTGCAGGTCCACGGTCTTGACCACCACGCGCTCGTGCGTGAGGCGGTCGCGGCTCAGCAGGATCTCGCCGAAGATGGCCGCGCGCAGCGACGCCTCGGTCTCGTAGCGGCTGGTGCCCATGCCGGTAGTCTACTGAGCTGCGCTGTGTCCGCGGCGAATGGACGCGTCCGACTCGCGTGTTGTGTTGAAGAGTGGTCGCGTGTGAGAGTCTCACTTCACTCACAACGTGAGACCGTCGCCGCCCGAACTCAAATGATTGTTCTCGTCCAACTGTAAAGCGGTGGGCGAGCGTCGGCCAACACGGAGCGCTGCAGCTTCGAGAACCAACTCAGGGCGTCCAGATGCTGCTGCTGTTGTTGCGGTTGTTGCTGCTGCTGTTGTGCTGCTTGGTGCAGGCGAGGAAAGGGCTGTCGATAGGACTCCTATTAGGAGAACCCAGCTGGAGCGCTCTGCGTGTTCAAGGCGAGCGGCGTTGATTCGACCGCGTGTTGGGGGCGTCTGGCGAATGGGAAGCAGACGCTGCGCACTTGTGGGCTCGGAGGCGAATCGGGGAGTGCTATCTGCGTACTGTTACTGCTGCTGCTGCAGCAGCTCGTCGCCCCAATTCTTCTACATCGAGTCATCGTCATCTTTGGCCGTCCGTTACAGTGGCTCGCATATCTGCTATGAGCTGCAGAATCTTTGCCTCTCTCTCTGCTTTCGAGGGTGCACTAGATAGCCCTGGCCGCTCTGAAATGGCCGTTGAGTTGCGTCCAGCCAGCACCTTCATCGGCGCCGATAACGGGCATACATGCGTTTTCGCTCGGTCGTGCGAGGTTGCACACGACCCCACTTCTGGGCTGCGTGCAACGCGCTCGACGCGAAAAACTCACCGCTCGCTCGCTTTCTGGTTGCAGTGAGGGATACACGAGGTGCGGTCGCCACTGCTGCAGCCAGAACGGGGCTTCACACGACGCCTTTCGCCGGCTGATCGCCTGCATCCGGGCCCGGAGGTGGATATCTGCGCCGTCGCATGGCTTCAACGTCTGCGAAGCACGACAGCGCGAAACCTGGCGGAGGCCTCGCTGATAACCTCACCACGCCACAGTCGGATACCTGTAGCACCAGCATGAATACCTATTGAATCCGGCCGGCCGGGTCTGTGGTGTGGTGGATGATATCGTCGTCGCCGCCGCTCGTCGGATAGCTGGTCAGTTTAATCTGGCGGGGTCGAGATCGCGATAATATTATAGCAACGCGCTCGATGATATGTTGTTGAACGCAACGAGCAGTAACGAGCTAAGATCATCCTTCGGTGCGGTGCTATCCAACGAGCACGTCTTGAAGTTTTGGGATAAGACGACCTCTCGTCACTTCGCTTGGCCAGCAGCGCCTCCCTGGCAGGGAGTCCCTGCTACCGGTACTGTAAAACACCTCGGTCTCCCTAACTCATATAATTCCGCTTTCACTCACACATATGTAATGTAATGTAATGGTGTACGTGTTCGCGTAGCCAAATTATACCTGCGCTAGGCTCAACTTAGCTAGTCGGCGGCATAGGGTGGTGTCCGCATACGTCGAGTCTCCATCAGCCGGCAGCGAATCAGCAATTGCAGCCAGCAGTATTCTCCATTTCCCTCTGTCACCAGCAAGGTTGCGAAGCTCCTCAAGATCTTGCGCGTCTCGCAGTCGATAGCCTTGACCACTAGTTACGAGATCTGCGTCGAGAATGACAGGGAGTGTGGTGCGGGGACGGCCACGCCATTTGCCCGCGCGTAGTAAACTGCCATCTGTGTATATGCTGGGATGAATGTGTGGATCACACATATGTTAATAATAAATGTACCAAGGTGTGTCTGCGCCGTCCATCCTCAAGTATCACAATTGAGAAGGATCGCAGGCGGGAGGAAGAATGGCGGGCAGATGCTGCGGCTGCGAAGCAGGCGCAGTAGATGCTCGCCATTCTTCCTCCAAATAACTGCTAGTACCGGTATCTCGATTCAATGCTCCTATCCCAGCCTTCGCGGAGCCCTAGTTACTTTTGCGTCTGTCTACAACACAGTGACAGCTTGGCCGAGTGGTTAAGGCGATGGACTTGAAATCCATTGGGGTAACCCGCGTGAGTTCAAACCTCACAGCTGTCGATACTTTTGCGATTTGTTCGTCATAGACATAGACTTGGAACCAGCATTTCAGTACACCACAGAGTTCATGTACCGAACGGTCCGAACCAAGTCAACGAACCGAGTAAAATAAATTCGACCGCCACTGTTACTGTATGACTACCTCACGCCCGCACATGACGCTTGCCCGTTATCTAGCTCCTCACAACCTACCTGATGCTTGAATGTTTTCTGCTGGTTTCTCCCCCTCCGTCTTGCTGAGCTCATATCAAATAAATTAAACAACTCACCGTCGCCTCCCGTGCCTCGTGATCCGCTTGCTGTCCTTGGCCATCCAAAAAGATGAAGTGCGCACTCGTTCACTACACGGCTCGAAAGTCACCGGGTGCGTATCAATCGAGTCCCCTTTTGGTCTAGAGGATGGCGTGCAGACTCACGCGCTGCTCGTCGTCGAGTGATACGCGGTGGGCCAGCACCACGTCCTCCGATCGCTCGGCCTCGGGAACATACGCGGGTGTAGACGACGACCGGCGGTAGAAGGCGTTAGGGTCGCTGACGCGAGACACCTTGCCGGAGTATCGGGGCTGGTGGCCACCGTACATGAGGTTGGTGTCGCTACGACGCGAGCTCGCGATGTAGCTGTGACGAAGGTGCGGGTCGCTGCGGGGGTCACTGCGACGAGCTCCAGCCGAGCTACGACGAAGGTACGGGGCCATGTCACTAGGACGCAGCTGGTTCAGGTCGCTGGAGCGCACAGTGGAGGAGCCGCTACCGTACGAACCGTTCTCGCCGAAGGAGCCGTGGGAGCCACGCGACCTGCGGGCGGCGGCAGCGGCGCCGTAAGCCTGGAAAAACTTTTGCATCTCGAAGCTCAAGCGGCCATCGGTGCCTCCGCTCGAGCGCGGGGTGGACGACGCCGTTAACGTGTTTCCAACGCCGCTCTGGTAAAACTTGTCCATGTCTCCCAGGTCGATGACCGAGCGCACACTCGAGGCCGTGGTGGTCTGCGAAGCGTACGAGAAGTTGGACGCGATTGAGCGCGGCGACGAGAGACCACCCGAGGACGCGTAGCTGTTGGAGCGGTGACGAATCGGGCCGGAGGAGCGGCGCGACGAAGACATACCCTCAGGTGGCAATTCACCTGCGATGTCTGAGGCCTCGCCGTTGACGTTCGAGGACGAAGCCTCGATTGCGTTGCTGCTACGGCGAGACGACTCCCGTCGATCCATGTGACGAGAGCGCGTGGATGACATGGACGATCTGGGCACGTAGTCCACGTACGCTGCAAGTCGGTCCTCCTCGTCCTCTTCCGTGAACGAGCCCTGGACCTCACGGCGACCGACCAACGTGCTGGCGTCCGCCTCGATGAAGTCGAAGTACTGCGTCTTCTGGATCCAGCCTTCGGGGATCGAGTCCAATCCGTCTTGGGCGGCGAAACAGGCACCGATGAACATGGCACGTCGACAGGTGCGTCCACCTCCGATGATGTTCTCGCGGACGGCCGTAGGGTAGTCGTTGAGCACAAACAGCGGCTGAAGCACAGCGTGGAAGCCACCAGGAAGCGAACCGCGGTTGCCGAACTTCTGGATGGCCTCGTAACTAGGCAACTGCGACTTGGTGAAGGCCTTGAAGATGACCTTACGCTGCTTGACACTGAGTCGCTCCGTTCGGATGCTCATACGCATGGCCTGCAGCACTGAAGCACCGAGAATCACCTGCTCCAGAACAAATGCCGCCACCAAGGCAGCATCGCACACGCGAGTCCCCACGTAGAAGACCTTGACCAGCTCATCCACTTTGGTGAAAAGCTGGTTGGTACCGGCGTACAACGCCACAACGATCGGGATCAACGACAACACATCAATGGACCGGCACTTGACCGCACAGTGCGGCCAGCCCTTCCCAGAGTGCACGCGTTTGATGAACGACCTCGACGACGCACTCAACAGTCGATGGTCGTTCTTGAACCCCCAATACGCGTCCTTGGCCAGCTGCGATCCGTGAATATGGCCCCGGCGAGCGATGCACTGCAGCAGAATACGCGCTTCGAAGCCCGTGGACGACTCCATCCTGGTGCGACTGCCCTTCTTGTCGCTGCCGTCGGCCGTGTCGTACAGGCCGCAGAAGGCCGGGTCGAAGTCAAGTCTCAGCAGGTTGGGGATGGTCTTCTCCGGGTGCGAGACGCCGTTCAGCGAGGTGGAGGCCGCGTCGGCCACAAAGCCGCCGATAAGTGCGGCCAAGGCGCGTCGTCGGGCCGCCGCACTCAGAGGCAAGTCCAGCGTGGCACTGGGCAGTGGCCGCTCGACGGCCTGCACGAACTCGGGCGTGGTAGCCGTGAACCGGTAGAACCGCTTCTTGTTGTACTCGAACTTGGTCTCCTTCTCCACCTTTTCAATGTAGCGGTGGGACATCAGGCCTTGGCCTTTGCGGACGGCCTCGGCCACGCTCTTGGCCTCCATCTGCTCTAGCATCCAGTCGACGGCCTCCATGCCGGTGAAGCAGTCCCTGTACTTCTTGAAGATGTGGCGGCGGCGGTCGCCCGTGGCCACGTTCTGCTTCATCCTGGCGGCCAGCCGCAGCAGCGCCTCCTCCTGCTCGGCCTCTTGGTCTCCGTTGGCGGCCGAGGATTCGGGCACGCGCTCCACGGCCGTGGGCATGGAGAACTGCATGGCCGGCATGAAGTACGTACGTAGAAGGAGGGAGATCTCCTCACTCTACGTTGGACGTTGACACGCGAACCGAATCGAGCCAACCGGGTCGACTGAGCAGTCCGAAGTGGAAATGCAAGAGCTTTCGGCCGCACGAAACGAGCGAGTTCGGTCGAGAAGGCGACAGGCGGGCGAGTCTCTGCACCCGACGCTGCAAAGAGGAGAGTGGGGCGGGCGATCGCGGAAGAGCGTCCAGTTGTGCGGATAAGGGCCCACATGGTCCGCTTGACACACTCGCGCCGAAAGCCAAGTGCCTAAACAGATCGTCTGGCCGTCAACTGCCGCTCACTTGGATCCATTATAGAGACTGGCTCTTCTGGGCCGACTCGTTACGTAATGGACACAGAAAGTCTCCGCTAATGGGCCGGCCGGCCGAGCCAACGCCAAAGCCGAGTGGAGCCACCGCCGCCCCCTTTGCCAAAGAGTGGCCCGCAGCCTTGGCGAATGCAGTGAACCGCGTGACACAGTAACGGGGGCCGCCACCGTGCAGTGGCCGAGAAGCGGCCAGACGTTGGTGTTCGAGTTGGTTGATGGATAGTCAGCCAGAGTGCTGCAAATGCCGCGTCGGCCCGCGCGCTCTCTGTCTGTGGCTCGTTGCGTACACGGGGAGAAAGACGAGCCCGCGCGGCTTCAACGTGCCTCAATGTGGCGCTTGACGCTTTCCACCAGTCCAGACGGGCATGGGCACTCTTGGTCAGAGCTGTGGCCCACAGTGTGGGTGGGTGGGTGGCCTTGTGCCTTTCACTCGAGTGGCCGGCGCCGGTCCGACTCGAAATCAGCGCGCGAAAGCCACTGCTCTGGGGCTCCGAAGTACTGTAGCACAAGCTGAGATGGCCGGCCGCTGCTACTGCTACTACCGGTACACAACACGCAACGCCGAGATGGCTGTGCTCGCGCGGCAAGATCGACTTGTCTTTTGAGACTACTGCACATACATGTGTCTTTAACTCTAGTTACAGGTACAGTAATAGCTTCCTGAAAAGTCCTTAAGCCGAGACTACAGTCCTATCGGTTAGAGCAGTGTTGGCAAAAAAAAAATCGAAGGATTTTTATCCGAATAAAATTTAAATAATAAAATAAAAATATTTTTATTTTTATTTTTATGTGATTTTTAATTTTTATCGAGCAAATCCCGCTTAATCGAATAAACCGGGAGCTGCAAAGGAACTGTAGTTGCGCTAATAGTAGCCTGTGTCCACAGGCGGCTAGTAGCACAGCGAGCGGGGGCGGCTAAGCGTAGACGACGAGCAGTGGTTGAGAGTGGTTAAGGGGTAAGCGGTCAGCGGCGTCACAGTGCCAATGTGCCTCGAGTCTGTTGCTTCGAGGCGATGTTCACTAAACGCTTCAAGCTGATCTGGAATGCAGCAAAGTACCGAATAGAGAACCCAGTCTTGTAATGAGAGCGGTTTCGTCTATACAAAAAGAAGGATACATGAAATCGTACTTATTTGAATAAAAATCGAAAAAATATTGTTTTGGATTTTTATAAGCGATAAAAATATTTAAATCATTTTTTTGCCAACACTGGTTAGAGCTATAGTGGATGCATCGGCACTTAAAGTGCCCATGTATCCCCTATAAAGCAAACAATAAAGCAAACAATATGCAATCGCCGCTTGACGATCGTGAGACTATCCACTTGGTCTTGCCCAGCGGACACACGATCCCTCTGGTTCACCTCTGTCAGCCTGCTGGCAGCAGTTGCTGTGGCTGCTGCTGTGAGCTGACGGCTGGTACTGTACCGGTATTTGTGCCTTTCATCTCTTTTGGCCAGACGCCAGTGAAAAACTATCTTTCTTGATAGAGGGTTAGGGTAATAGCAACAAGTTACCACCACGGAGGTACAGATTAGCGTAGCCGGCAAATCCTCCCGGAAGCACCTTCAAGGGGCTTTGCGAAGCCCGGCGTAGGAGAGAAAGCCCGTTTTGGCAGTGCTGAAAGCGGCCAATCGGGCTTTTCAACGGAGGAGATACCTTTGAAGGTGCCTACTACGAAAGTAGTTGCTTGCAAGACTACCGGCAAAACAGGCGACTCGACGCAGTTTGGGCTCAGAATCCTTTAGCTAAGTAGATGAACAATATTACACTGTCAAAATGTCTATTTTGCTAGCGAAAATACGCGGTAGCTACCCGTTACCGCTAGGCAGGTACTTGGCCAACTTCGACGGCACTCCGTTTTACATATCAAATCCTAAGATATAAGTACTCCCCAGAAGTAAAAAAGTACCTTCTAAAGTCCCATGAAGGACGCGCAAAAAGACAGAAAGGCACAATACATGCAGAGTTGACGGACTAACGAGCTGACGGGTGTGTTACGGACGGCCCTGCGCCATCAACATCCTTACCCTGCCCGCAGCAGTAAGTTACATCGTCATCAGCGAATGCCCTTACGGTAGCCCCATGCAATTAGCCTTGGCCGTCCTGATGCGTGCAGTCACAGTGGTGTGGCCACTGTAGCTCCCTTCGTACACCTTTTGCTTGTCGAGACTTTGGCGTCCATAGTCCCACCTCCGTCGTCGATGGCACGACCCATAATGATACAATACAACTTCAACAAGGGCAACAAACTTAATCGGTCTCGACAAGCGCGTCTTTGTGTACATTATCAGCATGTACAGCTGTACATGTACATGCTTCGACGTTTAGCCTACGTATTCTCAGCAGGAATCCGCTGCCGTGAAGCGGTAGAACCGCTTGGGGTCGTTGTTGAACTCGGCGGCGCCGTCGATCTGCTCGAGAAGTCCTCGGTCAACCAGCGTCTGGCATTTGCGCACAGCTTCACCAGCGTCTCGTGCCTGCTTGCGCTCCAGCACCCAATCGACAGCTTCCTGGCCGGTGAAGCACTTGGGGAACTTTTTGATCGGACTGCGGTACCGAGTGCCGGTCGACAAGCTCGTCTGCATACTCGCGCAGAGCGCCGCTGGGCCAAGCTCCTTTTCCTGCTCGTCCCTCGCCCCGTTCGGCTTGACCACGAGGTCTGCAGCCAATGTCGTGGAGCACTGCGAGCCCATGTCTTAGTGCGTCCCTTTCGCTTCCGTGAAGAGAGGAGCGACTTTGTCCCCGCGTGACGAGTTTCCATACGATTCTCGTTCACCTCCGGACTGAAGCGAGCTGGCTTTTGTGCTGACTACCATCCGCCTCACCGCTGTGCAACACAAGTTCGTGGAGACCATGCGGCCTGAGACAGCAAGCGCATCTTCATCATCAAGTTGATGGGCATCAATCCAGGTGAAGCCTTCAACCGTTCTTGTCTCTATTGCACGCATAAGAGTACATGTCAGTCTCTGTGGCCGCTATCTAGCACGGGTCGCTACCGAAGTCGTCGTCGTCGATGCGCACGCGCGCTATGAAGTCCTCTCCTAGCAGCGGCTCGCCGCCCGGGACGTGCAGACGCACTACGAAGTGCTTCTCCCACTGCTCCAGACAAGTGTCCTCCATGATCGGGATGGTCACCAGCTTGGACGTCTCTCCGGCTGCGAACGTCACCTCACCCGCAGTTTGCTGGTAGTCTCCGCAGTTCTTGCGCTGCGTGGACGGCACCTTGAGGCAGGCTGCAAACTTCAACGCGTCCACCCCCACTGCGGACCGGTCTTCCGTCGCGTAGCCAATAGTGAGAGCTCGAGTCAAGTTGCTCGTCGCTGCTGAGCGCGACAATGTGAGACCCACGAGGCCGTCAGGGTTCCCCTCGATGCAGGCAAACCACGGATTCGTGAACTTCACGCCTGCAACGGACAAGTCGTACGCGAACGCTCGACCGGACTGCGAAAGCACTGGAGATATCGAGAACCCTGGCGCCCCCACCACCAAGTCGCTGCCGTCCATGTCCAGAGCAGCACCGAAGCGAGATTGGCGCTGCTTTTGAGCATACTGCATCTTCGCTACCTCCTTGGGGGCCCACTTGGGCGTGCGCAGCAGCACACCTGCGCCATCACGTATCTCGTCGGAGCGACGGAACACGTAGATGCTCCCCACCTGCTCCATCGCTGCCAGACCTTCCTTGCTCACGTCGAGGCCGTCGCTCAGTACGTGCTCGATCGTGTTGTTGGCATCTACACCGCGCTGACCCGGTGCAGCGATAACCGCGATACCTTGGACATCATCTACCGCCACACTATACCCGAAGAGATCTTCGCTGCGCTTATCACTAGCAGCAAGACGTGCTTGGAACTCCCACTCGCAATACCAACGATTCATGCCTTCACACTTGGCAGTCGGAAACGCTGTGCCAGGAGCGCGGCGACGGAATGTGTAGGCAGCACCAGACTTCGATGTCGAGGATTGCGCTACTCGCGTAGCTCCCCACGAAAACCGCACGTCGTCGAAATTGATGTGGCCCCAGACCACGTTGCTGGATGCATCGACTACTCGAATCTGTGCCGAGCGGTTCTGAAAGGCGCTCAAGTCCCAAGTGACGGTCTGCATGCTTTCCTGGCATCGCCCTGTTGCTCTCAGCTTCGACGTTGCGGTCACGGGTCGGATGCTGTCCCCTGCCGAAGTAGCAGCGGTTCCGTCAGCAACGACTTCGACGGCGACCTGTTCAGCCGCCACCGACTCCGCAACTGCAGCAGGCTGGCCGTCGATTAGCAGTTCCACGTACACAAAGCGAACGTCGCAGCCACCACCGACGCGGAATGACATCCACTGTCCTTCAATTGTGAAGGGTAGAGATGTAAGCGTTCCTTGAGGGCCGTCTCCTTGGGTAGTACCCGCTGAGGCACTGGCACTTGGCAGCTTGTAGTTCGGTGCACGGCACAGCTCATCGTTGGCAAAAGCACACATTTGCGCTGCCACCTGAGCTGCTGTTGTCGCCTTCCCTGCCCCTGGGCGTGCCTCGAATGATCCCACCCAGTAGCGCCCTTCATGCTGAGCTCGTTGGCCACGTGGTGAAGCGCCTGGGGTCCCTCCTTGCCTGTAGGTGTTGATACGAGCATAGCTATTATCACCATACGTAGGTTGTTGATCGAAAGCCGTGCCCGTTGTCACCCATCCTGTTAGATCACCCGTCTCGAAATCCCATGTCGTCGTTGTGAAAGCACTAGAGCCGGCAGCGCCTACAATCGCCTGCTCACCGCTGAGACCAACGCTAATGCCAAACTGATCACCGGGGTTGCCATCGGGGGCCGTGACCCGCGTCTGCTGCTTCCAGCCAACGCCAATCGCCACGACCTCCGAAACCAGAATTTGACGAGCTGGGTCGGCGATGAAAGTGCTACTGAAGGGTTTGCATGTAGTGCATCCGTAACCCGACCACGAAGGACTCAGCACTGGTACCGACACGATTTCTCCAATAAATGTCACGCTCCACGTAAAGCCCTGATCAATTGATCCGGTGCGACCAACTTCAAGCAGTCTAAAGCCTAAGGCCTCGATGGTCGAGCCGTCTCCGTCTTGGCCATTTGTGCCTTCTAGTGCCGCCTTGACCTCTGCAGCTGTTGCACCGTAGTTAATTGCGCGCGTGATCCCTGAAACCCCTCGACGTATCGCCGTTAACCTGAACGTGCCACTTGTGAGTGGGTTGCTCGTGCGCAGAACAATCTTTTGCTCCTGGGCCTCCAGGTGAAAAACGTAGGCGGCGCCTTTTGCAAAGTAGCGACGATCGAAGTCTGCACTATGATATTGCTGCGCTGTGAAAGCACCTGCATCGGAGAATGGGGCTCCCACGATGAGTGTTCGGCGATCCATATCCAGGGCGTATCCGAAGGCGTATGTTTGTTCGACAGTCCGCTCCAGGATTTGGTACTGCACTCGATCACTCGCGCGCAGTGTTGACACGAGTTTCCAAAGGCTATCGGTGCCTCGATGGTACACGTACACCTTCTCCAACCCGGAAGCACCGACAACCGCCACATCACCGAAAATTGTCACGGCATTCGCTCCTCCATAGTTGTGGTTGATGTCGTCTGTGGGTAGCGTTGGTTCATCGAGCCGTGTCTCCTGAGTCCACCTTGCAGCTGGCGTTAAACCATCCCTTGTATAGAGGTAAATGTACGCTGCATCCGCACCAGGGGCACCAACAATGGCTCGGACCGGGCCAAGACTTCCATCAATAGCTACAGAAGCCCCGAACCTCATGTCTGGTGCGCAATCGGACGGGAAGATTGTAGCGTCACGCTCCCAAAAACCACTGCGACGAACGAAAAAGTGCACAGCTCCACACTTCACGCCCCCATCAGATTTTTCTGAATGTGCGCCAACTGCAGCCACATTACCAGCATTAAAAACGCTGACAGAAGTGCCGAACTCGCATTGTACCTGGGCCAAGGTTGGATCTGAGTTCAAGTGCGCGAGGTAGGATCGAGCACCACTTCCACCATCTCCGTTGTCCTTAATTGTAAGTGTAGACCAAAGATCTCCTGTAACGCTGGGCCAGATACCAGGCAGTGATAGCCGCATCATCACCGTCTCATCTGGGTTTTCTACCACGTAATCGCTCGTCGTCTGTACAGTGAAGGTGTGCGTTAAATCATCCACGCCATCAAAATAAAGCTCTCCCGAACTCGACGAATAATCGGACGTGCCAGCATAGTCAAATAATGCGTCCACCCACAGTGATCGACGCTCGCTGCTACCGTAGAACTGGTTACGACCATTGGCTGTTCCAACCGCATTAGCGCCGAGCCACCGACCGTTGCCTATCTGTGGGAACGGTTCTTGGCCCATAACATCTTTCGCGAAGAACACCGATGCAGAGCCCTGCCTACCAGCAGCGTCAAGACTCGACATCTTTCTGTATGGGCCGATATGGGGAATTACAGCGACATTCGTTTGAGATCCAGACTGTCGGTCCGAAAAAGCATCGCCTGTGTCATACTCGATGTAAAGTTGAGGGGCAGCGGATACGTCCATCGCACAAAATCCTCCAGAGCGACTACATCGTTGTACTGTCACGTCGAAACTGTCGCCTTCAAGGACACTGTACGTCTTCGCCGAAAAGCGCAGGGACATAATTCCGAGGTCTGCGACGAAGGCACCGCCAGAATTGATGCTGGATACGTACGTATCTAGGTTGGGTGCTCCAATAACTGCAGTACGCTTGTGAATCGCAACTGCTGAGCCAAACCATGCAAAATATTGTTTCTCTCGTGGGAAAACCGACGCTTGCTCTGTCCACTTTCCGTTGACATCCCGGGTGAACACGTATGCACTTCCTCGAAGTACGGGAGCCAAGCGGCTAATCCATTTTACAGTCACTTCACCTCCTCTAAGCTGTGTACTGTCAGCCTCGAGAAGTGGAACTTCACCTGAACTTCCCGCAAAGGTCACATACCAAGTGTATCCGTTATTAATACCTGTACTCGGGCCATCGCGTCGTACAATTACATTTGTTAGCTTAAAGTCAGTTTCCAAGATTGCTTGTAATCCCGACGAAGTGGTGTCGAAAGCAATCAGTCGTGTCTGCATCCGCGTCAGGGTTGTCGCCTTTGTTGGGTCTTCTCCAGCGTTTGAACGCAAGAAACTCAATACGAATGAGCCCCCCTGGATCGTCCCCGTTGTTTCACTTTCTAGTACGCTCGTAGTGATGGCCTGCACCGCCTTTCGAATCGTACGTGCACCATCGTATATCTCGTGCGCTCCCACAATAATAGTGTATTTTGCTACAGCTACGCTTGTTCCGAACCGATCGCGCGCACGTGTATCTGATCCGTACAGCACTTGTTGTAGCACGAAGAAGATGTCAGTGCTACTTCGACGAACAAACACAAGCACTAGGCCATCGTCTGCAGCATCCGGCATGCCAGCACTTTGGTATGCATGGCGATGAGCACCAACCACTAGCGTATACGTTGAAAGCATATCCAAATCCAACGCATTTCCAAAGCGATCACCTGGTTGCATTTCTGGAGTCACCGTCAACAGCATTTGACGGCTTTGGAAATAGCCTCCTACGAGGTCAAATACGAATACCGCGCCGCTTTTGGAGGCGTATCCTGGAGCTCCTACAGCAATGGTGGTTGTTGCAGTACCAGAAATTGCCACAGCTTCGCCAAACCGGTCGCCACTTGTAATCACATTCGGTGCTGCGCTGAGTGTTTGAAAAAGTATCCACCTATCCACTCCGTTGTACTGATAGACGAATGCACGCCCTTCTTCATCAAAGGCTCCAGGCGAGCCCACAACTGCGAACGGGTCGGAGAGCGCAACCGCCGCACCATATTCACGCACATTCCCAATAAGCTCAGCCGGTGGGGCAAACTTTGTGTACTCCGACCACGTTCCTTGGACCTGATCTCGTAGGAATACGTAGGCCGCACCGCATTGCATTCCCTTTGCATTTGCGCCATCGCTACGAAATGTACCTGCGGAGTACTCGTGCATTTGAGCAGTTCCAGGGCCTCCGAGTTTTGTCAGCGTACTTGAGTCAACAGAAAGATCTGGAATGTTACCAGAGTCATCCCCGTGGTCTCCTGCTCGCAGCGTAATGTCGATTTCGGTGCCCGCACATAATACGTTGAATGTCGTGTCGATCTGTACCTCACCATAGTCCACGGACATCACATCTGCAATTACCGATTGCAGCTCTTGCATATTTGCGTCGAATGGAACTGGGTCCGATGCTTTTCCTTTGAAAATAAAGCGCAAGTACCCCCCGTCGGCGTTGCACAAGAGCGATTGTCTTTCGAAATCACCAAAGATGGCTGCAGCTGGAGCACCCACGACCAAGGTGTTACTCTGCAGACTTACACTTGACCCAAACAAATCACCACCGCGAGTATCATGTCCTTCGATGGTACCACCTTGCTGCTTCCAATCGTTATTTCCTCTCGTGAAAACAGCAGCCATGCCTGCAGATCCACCTGGAAGACCTGCATTGGTACCTAAACCGTCCGCGGTTAAGGACAATGGTTCGTAGCCCCCGACTTGTACGACTACGTGTGCATTGGTACCCTTTAATTTTGTGGTTACCGGCACAAGAGCTGGTAGATTACCAGATGAATCCACCACGGGTCCATAGTCGTTCCTGGTATTAACCTGAACAAAGGTCACGGTCCAAGAGTACCCGCCATATACGTTCATTGATGTTGAGCGCTGCACAGTTACATCGTTCACCGACACAAGACTCTCCAATGCGACCTCTACATCGTGATCGCTAGCACTCACCGCAATGTCACCAGTTTCATCACTTGGGAAAATGTCAGTGCGAAACCGGAGACGGAAGAACCCCGACAAACGACCTTGGGCATTGCGCTCTGTGCGCACAGTGAGACTTGCACCATAGCCAGTCAGCAGTATACCCTGAGGGAGCAGTTGAGGAACATCGTACAGTGTATCACTTGCCGTGAAAGTAACACTCCAAGTGTAGGTATTCATCGATCCTGGTGGCGAACGCGAGATACTCCAAACATCAAGGTCCAGGTCTTGCGTCAAAATTGTCGTCAGCTCCACTTCATCAACATTGTACTTAATATTTCGAGTGATGAGATTGCCTAACTGGAGTGTCATGGTCCCTCCGAGCGTAGTGGAGGGAACCGCAATGACCGCAGCGTTTCCGAATCTTCCATCCCCGATAGTAGCTAATCGTCCAGTAAGCTGGCTGCTAGCCACGGTCAATGTGTCCAGGGGTCCTTTCGCATATAAGAATGTGATGCGCCACACGTATCCATTGCTACAGGCGCAATACGTGTTTGGTTCTCGAGTCACACTTATCGTCTGAAGCCCAAAGCCTAAATCCATCTCCAACGCCACGCTTACTTGCGTGGGATCAGCGTTGTAGGCCATGCGGCGTGTAGGACCAATAAATCCTAGTTTCAGGTAAAACCAGCCGCCGATCGTCTCCCCAGGCGCAGCCGAACTTGTAAGAACCTGTACCGCTGGCTGTTGCTGTGCTACAGTTTGGAGAACCTGGATTTCATTCACGTAGCTCTCTGCGTCTCCAAGAGCTGTGACAATCTGCACGGCAGATATAGGCTCGCTTGCCCCAGGTCCGCCAAGTACGAGTGTGTCTCCGTCCACGTCGACACTCAAACCGAGTCTGTCACCACTAGCATACGGCGAACTACGCAAACCGTATACAGCGGAAGAAAGCACATCAAAACTTGCCCTCGTCTCCAGCAGTGTTTGGTCATACTGCGCACTGAAAATTACACGATAATCAAACCCTAGTCGATCCACCACAAGATCTGCAAAAGTAGCTTTTCCGAAGATGACAGGCTTGACAGTTGCACCGAGCAGTCTACCTCCAGGTGGATTAAGGTGCAAATCTACGCTTTGAGTTGGTGCTACACTCGCGTTCGCGGTACACGTTAAGATACGAGCGCCATTAAGTTCCAGCGCTGTCGTATCGGCGTAATCTAGCGCGATGGCGGTATCTCCGGTTTTGATTGTGTACTCGAAACGCAGTGCTGTACCGGGACTTCCACTCGCATATGCTCCATATCTCGTAATTGTGGTGGCGGGAGAGACCGATAGCGAGGACACCGGTGTAGGCTGGAAGCGTAATCTCGGGGTCGGCCCTTGTACTCCCAATGGGCCTCTGTCAATCACAACGCAGGAGCTGAAAGCCACCTCCATGACCACCGTCTGGGAAACTCTGTAAAGCCCATCAGGGGACACAAACCGAGTCGATAAAATGCTGGGTTTGCGGCCATTAACCTTGAGGTTCTTGTTGTAGCTGAGACTGCCCTGTGTAAAAGGAAAGGGAAGGTCGACATCCGCCACTGTCGTTGGATTTGTTGATAGGTGCAGGATTGCCGTTGAAATTGTATCACTAACACTAGTGGTCGCATCCAGGGAGTGATGATCCACATACTCCATATCCACCGAGTAATCTCCTTCTTGGACCGTATAAATGAACGTGAGCACCGTCGTGCCGCTACCACTAGTATACAGTGCCTTGCGCGCGACCGCCCCCATGTCCAACCACAAGAAAGGTGCCCCTTTCACTATAACATGCTGACTGAAGGACACTGTAATAGTAATTTGATCACCACATCGGTAAAGTCCATTGGCAGTTGTAGAAGAAACACTCAGGACAGTGGGGATCGTGTTGCCATTCACATTGAGTGACACGCCAAGAGGCACTGGAACAGGAAGCGTCAAAATTGCATCCGTCGTTGGCGTAGTCGAAAACCTTTTAATGGAAGACTGGCCACTGTTCAGTGTCAGAGCGTTTTGGTCCACGTACGCAAGGTCGGTAGCTACGTCTCCAACTTCCACAACGTATCTGAAAAGCAAAATATGGCGGTCATTGTTTGCGTAGCCTTTACACAGCACAGGTTTTCCACCCTTCACGGTGTTCAGTAGAAGCAACGGAGCCTTATCGGGGTACGCACTGGGTGGAGGGTCGATAAAGACCTCGCGATCCATCTTGACCACGACGTCAATGACGTCCCCAACAACGAACACGCCATTGTTTACTGCAGGGGCTGTCGTGACTGCGTACACGCTCACCACTTGAGGTGCAGTAGTGTCAACCACGATGTTCGCAGGTACGAGACTAATCCCGGATAACGACAGACTCGCGGGTTGTCCGTTGAAATTAATAAGTTGGCATACCGGAGCGCTGCACAGTATGGCACTGTCGCCAATCTTGTCCAGGGCCGCCGTTGCTTCACCATTTTGAACGATATACAAGAAGACCAGTGTGTTCGTGGAACTACCAGTCGCGTATGGTACGATGGTTCCTGTGTTGATCTGGAGCGACGGAGGAGTCGCGCCAGATAGTGCGACCTCATCCGAAAACACGACTGATAGTGTGATAACTTGCTTTGTGCCGTACGATTCCGATGCTACATCTGCCGTGAAGTTCTTGATAGTAGAAACAAAGCCAAGGGCTCGATCCACGATTATTTGCGGGCTCAAGGAAGGTGGATCTGGCAACGTCAAGTAAGCATCAAGTGTGGGGGCCATTGAAGTTCGCCGAATTGTTCCACCGTTGAGCACTAAAGCCGAACGTGAGCGATAATTCACTCCATCCGGTGCTCGATCCCCCAAGCTTACGATGTAAGAGAACAGGAGGGACTGCGACCCGTTTCCTGACTTGTATACGGCTTGGCGATTTTGGTCACCAACTGCCATCAGCAGAGACGGAGTACCTTTTGTTGTATCCACAGTAACAAGAGCGGAAAAACTAATACCGATGACAACTTCGTCGCCACGGGTAACAGTTGTGGAGGGGGCAGACGACACTGATGACACAGAGATTCTTGTCACTGTTGGAGGGAGTCCATCAATAGTCAGCTGAGCATTGTCTGACAGAGCCTTGCTTGCAAGCGTTGCAGCAGTCAAGATTATCACTGCAGATGCCCCTACCGCCCCCGTTGATCCAACGATACTGCGGGATATCGTGCCACCATTCAGATTAAGTGCCTGGTTGTCCCGGTAGTTCAGAAAACCGCCCCCGGCAGTATCACCAGCAGATACCCGATAGACAAAAGTCAACACTTTCGTGCCGCTGCCCGAACTATAGCCGGCAGGGCGCTTAATTGGACCAGTCTCGAGAAATAGACGCGGATAGCCTGTGACCGCCACTGGTTTGGTAAATGTGATCAAAATTTTAATCTCGTCTCCGGGGGCATAAATGCCATTACTTGTGCTGCTTGTTACGCCCACAGTCGCATCGATAGTTGGGATGGCTGTGTCAATGACGATGTTACTCGCGTTGGAGAGTTTAATTGGAACCGTTGACATCGTCACCACTACATTAGTTGTCGGGCGCTGGGAGAAATGCTTGATAAATCCACCGTTGACATTTATGTTGGCTGTCACGTCCAGTCTCGACGCCATGTCACCGCTTTGAACCGTGTATACGAACACCAACACGTTGGTGTTGTTTCCGCTAGAAAATACCGCGTTTCGTATACCTCCTCCGCTACCGACAGTAGTCAGCGCTACGGGTAGCAGCGGGCTACCGTACACCGTCACGGGCTGGGAAAACTGAACTTTGAGATTAATCTGCTGCCCAGTTCCATACTCACCATCGCCAGGGGTAGCACAAGTCACGGATGTTATCACTGGGGCTGTTGTATCGATCACGACCGCGCTGGTTCCAGATAGAGAATTTGCACTGCCCAATACGGGCAGTGTGAGAATCGGTGTTTTACCATTCCGGTCAGAGATCATGCCACCATTAAGCGACAACGCTGTCGTAGAAGTATATTCCAGATCCGCAGTGTTATCGGTGATCACAACATCATACTCGAAAGCAAATGTGGTCGACCAAACAGTGGTTGTCGCGACTGCGACAGCTTTGCCGTTGGCCCCAGCTCCGTTAGTCGAAGTCGCCAGCTCCAATGTTGGTGCACCCATTATCGATAACTCGTCAGAAAACGTGACTTGAACGGAAACACGTGCGCCGACACCGTAGGGCATCGGATAGGTCGAGTTAATCAATGCGCGCACATTCACAATAGTCAAAAGAGGGGCAGCAGACGTATCAACAACTATGCTGGAGCTTACTGAGGCACTGGAAACAACGGATGCAGTGACGGTTCCTGCCTCAAGAGAAGTCACCACGTTACCACCCGAGTCCAATAGCGCCACAATCGGCTGCTCTTCGTTGGGCTGGCCATCCAAAACGCCATCTGAGAGGTTACGCTGCAGGAACAATGACACCGGAGTTCCTGTAAGCACGTCGAACGTTTTTGAGACCTGAACAACGTCCGACTTCTTCCACGTATTTTTGCCATCCACTTTGTTGTACAGCGTAAACCGCAGAGAGTATCCATTGCCTGCTTTGTCAATTTTCAGGCTACGGAAAACTGCGACGCCTTTCTGAACTTTAGCAGTCAGAGCATCCGTTGGTGTAAGCGTACCGCGAGACGGGTTCGCAGCAATAGTAACACGAATGATGCTTGAACTATCAGCCTGTAGAACGTTTCCACCCGAATCAAGCAGCTTAAGCACTGGCTGGGTTAAAAAGGCCTTGCCTCCCTTAGATGTACCCGGCGAGCTTGTCAAATTAAGTTTGTTGCACACACCCGCTGCCACCGTGAAAGGATTTGTGACCACCGTACTTCCACCAACTAGTACAAGATCCGTCGTGTAGCGCAGCTTGTAGGGAGATCCAGCGACGTCGATAAATGTACCGCGGAATCGAGCGATACCACTAACAATGGAGACATTGAGAAGGCCGGCCGGTTGCAACACGCCGCCTACGGGGTTTACTTCAATCTCGATCCGCACGGATCCTTCAGTTGTTGTCGTAACAAGGTTACCGCCTTTGTCCACCACGCCCGCAGTTGGCTGCGGCAGAAAAGGTGTACCACCATACGCCGTACTGATGTCGGCAATAATCGCAAGCCTGTACCTGGGGCCCACGACGACGTCAAAGCCCGATGTTTCCGCTCGCACACCATGATAGAAAGACGAGAACATAAGTGTGAAGCCCACGTTGGCCTCGTTAATGTACAAGCCTGAACAGTGAGCGATGCCATTCACGAACGAGAAGGCAACTCCCGTCGGGTAGACGACTGCGAACCGAGACGGATTGTTACCGATGCTCACCGAGACCGTACCGCTACTTTCGGTCGTGAGAATATTTCCGCTATCGTCGGTAAGTGCTAGTACAGGTTGCACTGATAGCGGCTCGCCTGCCGTGGAGGTCAGTGGCTGCACTAGGACAGTCAATTGCTTGGCCCACGCCCCGGAAGCAAGTAAGCATACGGCGAGTAGCAGCGCAACGCATCTCTGCAGCATACCTTAGCCCTCTCTGCACCGTGCAATTAAACGCAACAGCAAATGAGCGTCAACGCAGTCAGCCACTTGTACATCAAGAGTGCAATTGAAAGATTTGGATTCAGGATCTTGAGGTGCGACCTTTCACGCCGCAGCGAAATAGCTGCTGGATGCGATGAGCGTCAAGGCAACAGCGGTACGACCGCTTATTGCTACTTCGTGTAGAAGCCGTTGTAATCAAGACGCGTGCACAAGTTTGAAAGGTGAGAGTTTTGCTGCCAAACAGAGATGGTTAGATAAATGCATGAAAAGCACAAACAAAAAGGCAATGCACGACTTCGTACCTGCAGCAACGATCGTCGTAGCAACTGCTGCATGAACTCGCCGAGCAATGAATCAAACTGATTCTCCAAGTCGTTCGTCATCCGCACGAAAGGGTTCTCCTTGTCGCCTTCGGTCAGTGCACGCTCCACATCATCAGACAGCTCCTTAATGCGCGTTCGCCGCATGTCTACGTGGGAGGACTGGCGGCGCCTCAACACGCCACCTTTCTTCTTGCCACCAAAAGTTCCGTTCTGACGCTGATAGCTCGCCAGGGCGACTTCCGCTTCTTCGCGTGCTCTTTTCTCAGCCCGGCGATCGCGCTCAGCCTCTCGCTCAGCCTTGATGGTCTCTTCATCCAAGAAATAGGGTCGCGTGAACCTCTCG
Organism: Phytophthora fragariae; assembly: GCA_009729435.1. NCBI lineage: Eukaryota > Oomycota > Peronosporomycetes > Peronosporales > Peronosporaceae > Phytophthora > Phytophthora fragariae. The sequence goes on along the minus strand of QQOI01000080.1, from coordinate 146,595 downwards.
ATGCTGTTCGCGAAGGTCATGCACACCGTCATAAGCTTCGTCAGCACGCGCAGGAGGTCTGGGTCTGTCAGCAGACACTCCTTCAGGCAGATATCGAGAAACTCGCCCTGGAACTCCAGAATATCGTCCACCGTTTCCGCAGTTGCGAACTGCTGCTGGAAGTCGTGCCATCGTGGCGAAATCACCTCGAACATCATGTAATATACGAAATTTTGCTGGAAGTGAAGCATGCGCTGTCTTAAGCAAAACGACGGACCGAGCGCTGAGCGCAGCGAGAGCTCTTTTGTAGCCTGGTGGTTCAACCAGGCATCGCAGAGCTGACGCTCCACGTGTTTGCAAAAGAAAATATGCCGGAAAATCATTTGGTACTTGGTTAGCGCGCCGCAGGAGATCACGAGCGACAACGGCCACTTCACGTTATAGTCAAGGGTGAACGCATCGATCACCTTATAGCCTGGGTGGCCAATGGAGGAGGACTCGAACGTCGTCAGCGAATCTCGAACTCGTTTTTGTGCTCGTTGATGAATGGCCTCCATGTGAGAGATCAGGTTATGCGGCGACAAGAAACACTGTAAATCATCCTTGTATGGGTCGGACGAGCACGTCGACGTCTGGAGCGACAAATGAAGCAGCGATTCCAATCTGGGTAGCGACAACTTATCAGCACGCAGCTTCAGCTCTTCCTCAGCAACGTCCATAAAATCAACAAAGAAATCCCCCTGATCCATGAGGAAGTAGTGTTTCAATGAGATCAGGCGGTTTTGCAAATCGTTCTCGCGCACAAACAGATCCAAAAGCGTCCGACTCGCAAACGCATGGGCCTTGTCGATCAGCTCTTCGTATACTGACTCACTCGAGGAATACACGATCTCTCCAGCAAACGGGCAGTCTACTTGACGATTGCATGTGCGAAAAACATTTAGGTACTTGCCTGCAGTCAAGATTTTTTGTGCTACTCGCGTAAGAAAGAGAGGCACTTGCGACTCACGAACAGTATAGCGGCTCTGCCAATACGTGGAGTACGGATTATCTTGAACATCCTCTTTACTCACTTGTTCATCCCGCCGGATCATAAATTCGTCGTACGGATCCACAAGATCTCCATGGTAAACCCACCGCTCCACCATTTTCAAATACGGCACACTGACGCGCTCCATCAGAAAAGAAAACACCTTTCGTGCGTTCGAGTCGCCAGCCAATGAGGACATAATTCGCTGAATCTCCGTGAGCAACGAACCACCACCGATAGTTTTACGGCATGCATCCACGAGCAAACTCAGCATCTCCAATGTTCGTAAACTTGGTTGCACGTGGTACCATAATTTCTGGATAGTGTAGGGCGTAGCTCCATCCATACCCGTTGCACCACATCGTGCCTGGTGCTCGAGTTGCCCCACCATGATTTTATACTCCTTCACCAGCGTTTTCAATGCTGCACAAAGTGCGTGGCTCACTTGGCCGTACTCGTACCGAGAAAATTGCTCAATGTAGAGAGTCAATTTAAGGTAAAACTCACCCAATGGCAGGCACCGGGATGCCAAGGTAAGCAGTGACGGATCCATGCCAGGTTGATTGAGACCAAACTTGAACGAGCGCGTTGACCTGGCGGTATCAACGCCATGAGTCTCCGTGACTGACAGTTTAATATAGCGACCTTCCACACCGAGAAGGACGTACAGCAATTCGTCCACAATAATCGATTCTTGCACCGATGGTGGATACGTAGAAAGCGGAGCCATATTCAAATCACCATCGTCTGCAGCGTGGTTTCTCTTGGCTTGTGGCTGAACAAGCGCTTCGCCAGTCAAGTAGGGACGCTCGCGATTCCATTCGGGGTCGTAGGGCAGGTTTGACTTGGTCACCTTCCAGACCTGCAACGTATCGTTAATCCCATCGTTTTCCTTGCTGAGCGTGACTGTGGGGCGCGAGCCCGATGAGTCCTCGTGGCCGTACCGACTTGGACGCACAGAGAGGTAGAGATCAGCTGTGTTCATCTTGAGCATGACCCTTTCACTGGTTGCAATCTTTTTTTGCTGGCCCCACAACCTGCTTGCAGCATCCACCGACACGAACGAATCCTGGTTGCCCCCAGCGAAGTCCTTGCGGACTTCAGCTGCAGGATTCACAAGCCTCCACTTTTCGCTGTTCGATATCACTGGCCCCTTCTTCGTCGTCAACGTCTGCGTGGCAGCATCCACCGACAAAAACTGCCCCTTGCAGCTCCCACCCACACAATACAGCGACACAACGTCCGAGTAATGCACCGCCGCGCAATCCGAGCGCAGTGCAGTGTTTTGCAGCACAAAGATCTGGTCGTCGTCTCCATCCAAGCCGTTTCCACTGACGTCGATCTGCGCCAAGGTCGACGGCCGCATCCTAGCAATTCCCATCGATGATCCTGTTGCTGCTGCTCCTGAGCTCGTGGGTCTGGGCGGCAAGTGCGACGTTGTCTGGTGTTGCGGGCTGCTGTCCTTAACCGCCGAAATCCTCAGACACTGGCGACTGCTGAGCCTCAGTCTGATGGGCGAGTTGTAGAGAATCTCCGCCCCGCAACTGGACGGCTCTCTCTGCTCCTCCCCTCGCTGGAAAGGCCGCGCGACAGACGCCCCCAGTGGCGACACACTGCTGCTACTGGTGGACGCAGCGTACAGCGAGTGCGCGCCGACCTGCGACGAGGAGACGGAGCCGCCGCCTGGCTGCGATCCCAGCAGACTGTCCACGCGGCTGAGCATGGCCCTGTGCGGCGACAGCTGCGTGGTCGCGTTGAACTCGAGGCTGCTGCTGACGCTGTAGAAGGACGAAGAGCGCGGCGTGCTGCGCGAGCTGCTGTGGTTGGTGGGCGTCGTGTTGCTCGTGTTGGCGCCGCTGGTGTGCAGCGTCTTGCTGTTCGCCAGCTGCTGCCGCTGCTTCTCCATCTCCAGGCGCGTGCGGGGCGACAGCGGGTCGTCGTCCTTCGACGCGTCCGTCGCGACGTGGAGCGTAGTGCTGCTGGACGGGAAGCCGCTGGACGACGCGGCGCGCGACGAGAAGCCGCCCGCGCGCAGCTCGCTGAAGGTCGGCGGACGGCCTCCGACACGTAGCGGACCTACTCCCGCGGACTTGGAGGCCGGCGAGCGGCTGCGAGCGTCCGTCGTCGGCGGCGGCGGAGGTGGCGGCGGCGCCTCGTCTGGATGCGGCATCTTGTTGCTTTTTGAAGCGCAGAGTGCGCACAAACGTTAAGTACGAAATCGAGCCTGAACCGGCGTCCGACGTCCAACGTCCGACGATGAGCCGATGGCTTCACGCAGAACAATACAAACTGAAAGACGACTCGGCTGATCCTCTGCTACGTGGCGACGCGACTTCCATGCGGGTCGTAGACTGCCTAGAGGAGCGAGTGCATTGCTGTGTGTTGCTGTGTTATTGAGCGCTGTCTGTTCTTGTTCAGCTCCCGGTGTCTGTCGGTTTGGTGCTGTGCATGCTGCTACTGTGGCTCGTGGGCGCCGTGTTCACCCCCGCGGAGGAGAAGGGCGGAGTGCTGGCGCTGTCCGTTGCAGAGTGAGTCGCACACTGCACTGCGCGTGCTGTCTGTGGGGCCATACTAACGGACCCTCTTCTCTACCCAGTGTGATTCTGCGCCACATCCGGCCGTGGGTCTACGTCACCGCCGGCTTCTACCACCCGAACCTCGTCCAGGTGAGCTGGCTGCTTGCTGTGGCTGCTGTTGACGCAGTGTTGACACGTTATTTCCCTCCTTCTATTAGCTGGCGTTCGTCCTGCCGTTGGCTTTTGGATTGGCGAAGCGGGTGGAGCCTGATCTCGGCGCTCTGAACCTCGTGCGTCTGCTGCTGTTCGCCAACACTGTGGCGGCGGTCGTGCTGTTCGTGAACCTCTTCGTGCTCTACGTCATTTTTCGGAACCCCATCTACCTGTAGGACACGGACCGTTCTGGTTGAACTGACCGAGCACTTTTGTGACTAACGGCTCTTTGATACGTGCAGGGAGGCGAGTTTCTCGGGCTTCACTGGTGGAATCACGGCCTTGCTGGTGGCATTCATGAAGCCGGCGCCATTTGCGACCGCGCCGTTGTTCCAAGGCGCCCCGCTTCGCGTATGTTTTACTAGCGATGCTGCTTCAGTGGTGATGTTGCGACGAACTCCCTCACGTTACTGCTTTGTCGTGTCTTTCAGTTCTACCCACTTGTGGCGAGTGTCATTTTCACGTTCTGCACTATGGTGGGCATGACCTTCTCGGCTGTTTCGTCAATCAGCCTCATGATGCTGAGTGCCGGACCCTTCTCGGTGCTGGGAGGCTACTTCGGGTGGTACTACCTGCGCTTCCTCAACAAGAACCGCGATCAGACTGTTGGGGACGTGTCGGACGAGTTCGCGCTGGTGGTGCTGCTTCCTGACTTCTGCACGTACGTTGTCTTTTGATGAATGTGGATGCGGCTGATGACGCTTAACATTGCTGCATGCTTTGCTTGAACAGACCGCTTGTTGGACCCCTCGCAAACTTCTGCTTCAGCGTAGTCAAGCTCTGTGGATTCTTTAAGAAGCGGGCGGCGCAGAAGCCCAAAATGCTCCCAATCCTAACGGTACGATATAGAGGTTCAACACTATTACGGGAGACGTAAGGGTGACGTTGATATTTCGTATTTTGCGTGCGGTTCTACAGGAAATTAAAAATGACCCGATCGCTGAGCGTCGAAAGTGAGTGCTGGAGTGGTCATCCCAGTTAGCAATGAATTTCGTGTTTAGATGAGCTCACGTTTGCCCTTGTTTCTGCTTTGTGTAGAGCGCGTGCGATGAAGGCACTGGACGAGAAATTGGCTAAACTCGCCCACGCTCGCAATGACAATGGTCACTCGTCACTGTTATCTGTGGAAGTGCGCGATGACGGCGATAACTAAACTGTACGCATCCTATTCCGTGGCTAGTGGACCGTGAAATTAGAAAAATGACGACATGGGCGCAATGAATAGACGGCAGCAAGGGTCCACTTGTGCGGAATGCCCGAATGTACATTTCATTGCTAACTTTTCCTCGTCTGTTAGACCCAATGGTGCGCAAGCCAAGTTGATGTGGCCCCGTGCGGCTTTGGGAGAAGCGGAAAGCACACAACGCTTGCGTTTGGCGGCGGGGTAGCTGCACTCTCGTCTAAACTGCGATATTCAACGATTTGGTTCGGAAACGTATTTTCGAGAAAGCATGCCTCTGGGTGAGCCATCTCGAGCCAGTGGTCGAACTTGTAGATATACTTGGTGACTGCGGTGAAGTGCGAGTGCAGGAAGCTGTAGACGAATTGAAGTGGCCCTAATTCTTCGTCGCTAACGTTGCGCCACGCCATGATGCTGCTATTGTAGCCCCCTGCGCGTTGCTCGTTGGCCATCTCGTCCGTCTTCAACAGAGCCAGCACACCCACGGGAGGAGTCCACGCTAGTAAATCAACCAGGCTGCCAACGATCACAGTGTCTAGGTCCATGTAGAGACACCGCGAGTGGCCCAGCGCTCGCAGTTTCGCGGACATTTCACTGGAGAATAGGTGGCATTTATTCCACCACCCTTTCCAGCCGTCAGGTAACGGCAGGACACGCAGGTTGTCATGTAGATCTACGCCATTTGAGTTGTCAGTCAAGCACACGAACGTCACCTGCAGCTCTCCGCAGTGCCGCGTGACGGAATTGTAGAGCTTGTTCACGTAGTCTGGGCCATACTTGGTGCCCCACTTCACACAGACAGCGGTAACTCCATCCCCATCACTTGCTTGGTTGCATGTCGTGTCTTCGATAGGCACAACACTCGGTTTACCCGCTCCCTCCCTACTCTGCCCGTCCACAGGCAGAACAGCGCGCGCCAGCTCGTCGGGCATCGTCTCTCGGATAGTGTCCGCACCGAGGTCGCGTGCCAGACACTCCCAATACATGGCGACCGCCTCCTGCTGACGCCCCAGTCTCCGCAGCAGCATGTTGCGGTTGTAGTGCGCCTCCGCGAAGTCCGGGCGCAGCGCCAGCGCCTGCTCGCAGAGCTGCAGCGCGTCCTGCAACCGCGTCGCGTCTGCGATGGCCAGCTGCGCCGCCAAGTTGATCAGCGCCTCGACGCACTCGGGATCGGCCTGCAGGACCTTCTCGTACAGGCCGATGGCCGCCTGGCGGCGGCCGCGCTTGGTCTCGACCGCCGCGAGCTCGAACTGCCACTGGAGACGCTTCTGCGCGTCCTCCTCGGGCCTCGCGCCGTCCTGCTGCAGGCCTTGCAGCGCTCGACGGAAGTGCGAGGCCGCGCTCTCGTGTCTGCCTGAGGCCGCCAGCAGCGCCGCCAGCCGTGCGTGCCAGCGAGCGTCGGCGCTGCTGCTACTTGCGATCTTGTCGCCGGCCATTATCAAGTTGAAGTGCTCCGACATGGCTACATGAGGCCGAAATTTTGCCCATCTCCCCGTTTCAGTAAAGGGTCTGAGTTGATGTGCAGTCGGTACAGTCGGTGGCACTAGCCATCCGAGCAGGCGAACGTGCTCAGAAGGCGCCGCCTCAGTCTCCAACCGGAGCATTAGAGCCCAGAGAGACCGACGCCAAGTCATGACCGTGTACAGCTGGGGCCGCGGCGAGGACGGCCAGCTCGGCCTCGGGGACACGAGCGACCAACACCGCCCCGTGCCCATCGAGGCGCTGGCCGAGCGCCGCATCGTGCAGATCGCGTGCGGCAGCGGCCACACCGTCGTGCTCACGGGTACAACCAAGCCCAAACAAGTTGCACTTCTGCATAGAAGGATCTAGTGACTGACTGACTGTGGCGCTCTGGCAGACGAAGGAGAGGTGTACACGTGGGGCCGCGGAGACGACGGCCGCCTGGGCCACGGCGACAACGGCTGGAAGTTCGTGCCGCGACTGGTGGAGGAGCTGCGCGGCAAGAACATCCGCGAGGTGACGTGCGGTAGCTACCACACGGCGGCCGTCACGGTCTCGGGCGACCTGTACACGTGGGGCGGCGGCATGTACGGCAAGCTGGGCCACGGCAACGAGACGGGCCACTCGACGCCCTTCCTCGTGGAGACGCTCAAGGGCATGCAGGTGCGCCAGGTGGCCTGCGGCAGTCGCCACACCGTTGTGCTGCTGGAGAGCAAGGACGTGTACACGTGGGGCGACAAGGAGAACGGCGTGTCGGGCCACGGAGACACGGAGGGCCACCAGTATCTGCCGTGTCCGGTGGAGGAGTTGCGGGGCAAGAATATCGTCCAGATCTCGGCCTGTGGCTTCCACACGGCCGCGCTGAGCGAGTTCGGAGAGGTTTTCACCTTCGGAGAGGGCAAGTTCGGCCGACTGGGACACAATTCGGAGCGCAACCAACCGGTGGCTCGCTTTGTGGAGGCCTTGGCGGGCAAGCGCGTGAAGCAGGTGGCCTGTGGTGGCTTCCACACCGCCGCAGTGACGGAAACGGGAGAAGTATATACGTGGGGCGGAGGAGAGCATGGTCAGCTCGGACATGGCGACAAGGTGAACAAAACGGTGCCCACACGTGTGGAGAGTCTCGTCGAGAAGCTGGTTGTGCAGATCACGTGCGGATGGAGCCATACGGTCGCGCTCACAGACACGGGCGAGGTGTATACGTGGGGGAACGGAGATCACGGCAAGTTGGGGCATAACGACACTACCAAGGTCACATTACCTAAGCTGGTGGACGTGCTGGAGGGGAAACGCGTGATCAGTGTGGCTTCTTACAACGAGCACACGGTCGCCCTCGTGGACCCTGTGGCGATGCTACGAGCCTCTATGCTGACGTCTTCATATGTAGGAGACATGCGCCAGCTCATCGACAGTGCCGAGTTCTCAGACGTCACATTTCTGATTGAAGGACGCGCCGTCCATTCACATCGTGCCATTTTGGCGGCTCGCAGTGACCATTTCCGCGCAATGTTCTCGTCCGGGATGCGCGAGTCTCACGAGCAGGAGATCCCGCTGATGCACACTCGCGTGCCAGTGTTTCTAGCGCTACTGGAGTATATTTATGTGGACTCGATCAATGTGGGGGCAGAGATGGCGCTGGAGTTGTACGCCGCTGCCGATCTGTACACGCTGGACCGCCTCAAGGGCCTGTGCGAGATTATTGTCCAGAAGAACATCAACGTTGATAATGCAGCCGCGCTCCTTCAGAGCGCTGACGACCTACACTCGCATCGCCTGCGCGAGATCTGCCTGTCGTACATGGTCCTGAACTTCGACATGGTGACAAAATCCGACGGCTTCGCCAATCTTTCGCGCGACCTTATCCTGGAGGTGTTGCAGAATCGGTAGAAAAGTAAGCAGACGACCGCGGCCCAAGGCGACCAAGATGAAGCAGATCCCGTGTTTCTCCGTGCTCGCCTCTCCCCGAGGAGAGTGTCCTCCTAATGTATACGAAAAACAGCTATCATTATTACCAGCCTTTTCCATCTTCCTCCTTTGTAGCTTGCTGCCTTTTACGCCACATCCGCGTCATGCTGCCCTGTGATCTTCTGGAAGTTCCAGTCGTGCACTTCAATGCGCTTGCCCACATCCTCCAAATTCTTGGTTTCGATGTCCAGCCAGAACTCGGCCAGGCGGAGCTCGGCTTCAATCGACAAGTACTTCATCTCAGCTTGGCCATAGTCGCTGTTGCTCTTCAGGTACGCGCGGTGGCTTTCACGCCGCGCCTCGCGCTTCTTCTCCAGAACGGGGTTCACAACAGGCGAGAAGGTGTGGTGGGTTCCGTTCCCACCGATGGATCTCGTGGGCGTCGACGTGCTACTAGGAACACCTCGTGGAGATGAGGTTGTCACTCGGTCCGAGATTGTGACCGTCTTGGCTGGCGTTGACGACCCAAGTGTTGCAGGCGAAGATGACGGGGCACAGGCATCGTGACGAATAGGGCGACGATTGTGGGACTGGTGGTTGTATCCGTGTGCCTTGCTCCCAGCGCTGTATCCCCGAAGTTCATCGGAAGCTTTGCTCTCCTTGGCAAGATCTGTTGCGTTCTGCTTTCCATCGCCACCCGTTTCCTCCGTAGCATCATCAGCTCTGGGTTTCGGTGGAGCGTCACCCAAAGGAGAAGAAGAAGCTGCAGCAGTAACAGGGCTCTGCTTGCTCACTGGCGGGTCTTCCGACCGCCTGTCGTTGTTGCGGCTGCTACTGCGCCCGCGTGATGATCCCGATCGCGACGACGCATCTTCACTTCGACGTTGTCGGGAATCCGACCGTGACCGGCTTCTTCGATCGTCGTGGTCATAGCGACGAGGACTGCGACTATGGCGGCGTGCTCTAGAGCTTCGATGGCGTGGGCTGGGGCTGCGTCTTCTCGGATTGGGGCTGCGACACGGGCTAGGACTGCGTCCTATCGGGCTGGGGCTGCGGCGTTCCGGGCTGACACTGCGCCCACGTGTGCTCGTACTATGGCGTCTCGGGCTGCGGCTGCGTCTCGGGCTTCTTCGTCGTGGGCTGGGGCTGCGTCGACGTGGACTGGGACTTCGACGACGTGGACTGGGGCTGCGACGACGTTGCACGAGCTTGTACCTGCGTGGACTTGGACTACGTCGGCGTGGGCTGCGACTGCGTTGGTAGGAGCTGGAGGCGCGTCCGCGAGCTGGGCTGGGGCTCCGACGTCGCGGGCTGGGGCTGCGCTGGCGACGGCTCGAATCTCGACCGCGCCGCGCGTCGACGCTCTTGCTCCTGCTCCTGCTCCTCCTGCTGCGACTGCGGGCACTGCTACTGGCGCCTCTTTCCTGCGTCTCGCGGCGCTGATAGCGATCTGCATAGCGGGCGCTTCCCCTGGCCTTGTTGGCCTGCGCTTGGCGGTCCACGAGGCTGCGGCTCGGGCTGCGACTGAAGCTGCGGCTGCGACGTCTGCGGCCGCGCTCGGGGCTGCGTCGTCCTCGGCGGCGATCCATCAGGACAAGCTCTCCCGTCCCAAAATGAGCGCTCAATAAGAGAGGGTGTACCTATTATTCGGTACATTACTATTATATTTTTCACCCAATCATGCAAGGACCAGACTGACGTCAAGTTTCTCAGAAGGAAACACCCGCAGCATGGCGCAGTATCGGCCCAAGCAGCGGGCGATGGCGACGCGCGCCAGCCCCGCGCCCGTGCGGCTGCTGGACCGCCGCGGAGGCTCCGAGCCGCTGGCCATCGCGACCCAGAAGCAGAGCCCCAAGCCGCGTCGTAGCAACGGCAGCAAGACGCTGTACAGGCCCAAGAGCGACGGCCCCAGGCGCAAGACGCCGCCGCCGCTGCCTCCCGCGCCCGCGGAGGACGCGCAGGTGCTGGTGCAGCGGCTGAACACGTGCGATCAGAGGCTCAAGAGCTGCAGGCGAGTGGCCAGCAGACGCGCAGAGGATAAGCGCCGGTTGCTCACGTTGTTACTGAGTTGCTGACTGCAGGGAGCAACAGGACGGGGTCGAGTCAGCGTCGGCGCGTGCACCGCTGCGCCGCACGTGCGTGGAGCTGATCAACGCGTACCCGCAGACGGCCAAGAGATTGGTACGCAGGTGACACAAGACAGACAGACAGACAGACAGTGTGGCCCATTAACCATGCACTGCGTGTCTTGACAGAGCATCAGCGAGCGGCTGTGGAGGAGCTGGTACCGAGAGATCGAAGAAGAACAGTCGTCTTCCGTGCTGGCGGCATGCTCGACGTTCTACTCGAGTCTCGTTAACCAGCTGCAGGCCTCGCTGCGCCGTCCGAACCGCTCGCCGGAGCATTTGGACGGACTGAAGCACTCGCTGCAACTGGCGCTGGTGGCGCTGGGCGACGTCGCTCGCTACGAACAAAACCGACGGGAGAAGGGGGAGACTCGGGATTGGAACGCGGCGAGGACGTGCTACCAGCACGCGCTGGAAGTGGCTCCGTCCAGCGGGAAGGTGTACAACCAACTGGGTCTGCTGGCAGTTCTCGAGGGAAAACTCGTCGACGGAGCTTACCTGTACGCGCGTAGTCTTGCGGGTGAGAACCCGTTCGCTAATAGCAGCAATCTGCTCCATGTGCTGCAACGCGGGAGGACTGCGGACAAGCAGCTGCAGATGCAGCGACAAACATCGGGCTCACCGAGTTGCGAGGCGATGGAGACGTACGCTGCGCGCGTGCTTTCGTGCTTGCATATGCTATTGACGGGCAAAGACTGCAAGTCGGAGTGGGGAGAGGCCGTGAAGCGTGTGCAGACTGCTCTTGCTCATCTTCTGGATGTCTGTGATCAACAGGACGAATCGATGCCGATAGACGGCTCCCTTCTTGAGACATTGTCGTCAATGCTAACGCACGCTATCTGCTTGACGATTGCACTCACTCACGGTGCACAACATGCCATCGGAGAGACATCAAGCCGTCGGACGTTTGATGAGGCCTTTACAAGTGGTGCAGGGAACGAGCGGGCACAAAAAGCGTTAGAAGTCGGCAACGTGATGATATCGTGTGTGCTGTTAAAGCTCACTACCTTGCTGTCTACATCGGCGGAATCCACTCGCTGCAAGTACTTCGCTAATGCGCTGTTGCCAGCTTTGAACGTTTACCTGGACTGGCTGCATTTGCACGAAACTCTTCTCCACAAGTTGAACCCGGGTGCCGCGGCCTTACAAGAACATTGCGTTGCCCTATTCCACACGATGTCCGCGAGTGGATTCATCGAGCGCGGTTTATGCTGTGCGAGGAAGCGGGACAATGACCTGTCAAGCGCCGTTTTGCCCGAAGACCGTGAAATGAATGGATTCTTGCCGTACGAAGGAGCCCTTTTGGCACGCTTTCCGGAAGAGCTGACACCAGAAAAGAATTCCTCTCGGCAATTGACGGAAGAAGAACGTTTGGTATTGCGTGCAACGCGATTTATGGCTTCAAGCGAGAGGTTTGTGTTTTCGGGAAAGCCGCCAACACCAATTTCGTCCATCGAGGTTGCGACTTCTTCTAAACCTCGTGCTGCGAGAATCACTGAATCGAGCACGACTAAAACTACTCGACGGGCCTCAAATGGGAGAAACACAACTACGAATGTGGATCCGTTCGCGATCGATCCTGTCCTCAGTGGCCGGCTTTGCATCTTGTGCAGCAACACGAGCACTTTTGCAGACGGCGTGTGCGAGTTTTGTGGCTACGAGGATGAGGACTTCGATGTCGACACCGTATCGGATGACGGAGGAGACAGCTTGAATCAAACTTCTTGGATTCAGCAATACGATCTGGCGTACAGCAACAATGTCTCAAGCCCCGGAAGAAGCCCTGCGTCGCCGCGATCACCGCCCGTACGACGTGGCAGCTCCGCGTCTTCGTCCTCATCACCTCAGTCTGCGTCTCCAATGTCACCTCCTGGAAAGCTCGAGATTGACTTCAAAACAATCATGTCTATTGGATCTGACAAAGACGACTTTCAAGATGGTTTGGCCGCTAGTAAGGTTCAACGGCGGTTGGTAGTTATCGACGCTCCCAATGTTGCCATGAGGCATGGCAAGGGCAAGGTTTTTTCGTGTGCTGGAATTGACCTAGCTGTTAACTACTTTCAAGCGCTGGGTCACCGCGTTATCGCCTTTATCCCAGACTACATGCTTCAGTCCGACGACGAGCGCGCCGAGCGCGAAGAGCAGGGTGAGGTCCTCACAGCCGCAAAAATCCCTGACAACGTCGCGCTCCTTGAGCGATTAGTGCTTCAGGGCGTGTTAATTCCCACCCCGCCCCAGGACTACGACGACTCGTACTCCATCCAGTACGCGGGTCTGCACGATGGATACGTTGTTACAAATGACTTGTTCCGGGATCACATCGTCAACATGGTGGGTCCGCGAGAGCGTAAGGTGGCCATGCGTGCGTGGCTGCGAGCCCACCAAATCTCGTACTCGTGGGTACGGAACGAGTTCCTGCCGAACCCGAACTTCAGGTGCGAGGCGGCATGTACGTAGGTACTCTCTGTAGCTGTGGTGTTCTCACACTTGTGGTGCTTTACTTGTTCTTTGTAGGTTTCCAGACGCGGGCGGCAGCGCATTGTAATGCCAACCCTGGCTTGACCCACCCCTGTGGTAATCCATGAACACGCCAAAACCATCATGAGACGAGGCACGAGCTTCAACGGCGGAAAAAGAAGTTTGATACAGTACCCGCCGCCGGACGCGCTGCGAACGAGCTGTATGCAGGATGAAAGGTAAGAAGACCAAGGTCCGTGCCCATGATTCCTGTCCCTACTACCGCTGGGACAGCCCAGCGAGACGGTTGCTCACCAAAACGGCAACCGCACTTTACGACCGACATGCCAAGTCCTTTGAAAGCGAGCAGTGCAAGCGAGGCGCTTCCAACCTGTACGAATGTGATCATTACGGCTGTGATCCGAGACACTCACTCCCCTTGACCGAGTCTGTCGAAAAGGACATTTGTCGAGAAGGACCCTCTTAACTGCATAAATACACTCCAGCATTTTCAACATGAAGACAGTCGAGTGCAGTGTAGTGAGTGCTCCCGAGAGGGTGAGAAGAGCTGGGATCGGTTCATGGAAACCTTGTCGAAATTACATACTATGTGCATGGTACGGGGTATGGTGAGCTCGGATCAGAGCCCGTCGTGGGCGTCGTCGTGTCTCTCCTGCCGTCGCCACCTCCCCTCGCATTGCGTGCGCATCCGTGTGCCTGTGAGTCTGCTCTGCTCGTGCGTCTAGTGGAAGAGCTGGGACACGGACTTCTTGCCGTGGATGTTCTGGATGGCCTGCGCCAGCAGCGGGGCGATGTCCAGCTGCACGATCTTCTCGTTGCCCTCGCAGCTCTTCGGCAGCGGCGTGGTGTTGACGACCACGACCTCTTTGAGCGCCGACTTCTTGATGCGTTCGTTGGCCGCGCCGTTGAACAGACCGTGCGACGCAAACGCGTACACGTTGCGCGCGCCGTGGTCGGCCAGGTGCTGCGCGGCCTTGCACAGCGTGCCGGCCGTGTCGATCATGTCGTCGACGATGATGCAGTCCGAGCCCTCGACCTGGCCCACGAGGTCCATGCGGTCGATCTCGCCGGCCTTGATGCGCTGCTTGATGATCATGGCCAGGCCCGTGTTGGGCAGGCCGTACTTGCCCACGAGCCACTCGCGGAACTTCTTGGCGCGCGCGACGCCGCCGGCGTCGGGCGACACCACCACGGGGTTCACGAGCTCGTGGTTGCCGAAGTACGACACGCCCACGAGGCCGCCGTCCAGGTTGTCCACGGGCACGTGCGGGCCGAAGAAGCCCTGGATCTGGCCGCAGTGCAGGTCCACGGCGATGACGCGGTCCACGCCCATGGCCTCGAGCAGGCGGGCCACGTCGGCGGCCGAGATGGGCACGCGCGCCGCCATCTTGCGGTCCTGGCGCGCGTAGCCGTAGTACGGGATGACGGCCGTGATGCGGCGCGCCGAGGAGCGGCGCATGGTGCTGACCATGAGCAGCAGCTCCATGAGGTTCTCGTTCACGGGCACGCACGTGGGCTGCACGATGTACACGTCCTTGCCGCGCACGTTCTCGTGCACCATGAGGTTCACCTCGCCGTCGGCGAAGCGCTCGACCGTGATCTTGCCCAGCTGCACGCCGACGAGCTTGGCCACGTTGGCGGCCAGCTCGTGGTTGGCGTTGCCGCTGAAGATCTTGAGCCCGTTGATCTTGGGCTGCTTGGCCACGGGCGCGGCCCGCGGGAACGACGAGTCCTCGGCCAGCGCGGCCGGCGCCTGCTGCTGCGCGCCCAGGAAGGCGCCCAAGCCCATGGCCAGCGCGGCCGACGAGATCTTGCCGTGGCGAGCGACCAGTAGGCGGAACATGCTGAAGGCGACGGAAGGAGGGACTTGAGAAATGAACCAACCGCGCGACGAAATAATGGAGCGCCGCCCGATGGCTGGCCGCAAGCGGGATACCTCGCATACCCGATCACATCCGGTTCGAGAGGGACGGGCAAGATTTGAGGCTGGCTAACGTTATGCTTCAACTCCTGTCACAGGAGTGTTTCGAGCTCGACAGAATGGAGGTGGTGGTTGTTCGAGGTCAACACTAACTTTGGCCAAGTGCGCCGGCGAGATGAAGGCCCTGGCACGCGGAAAACTATCATAAAATGCGGCCCGGGACAGTATCGCTTTCATGATTGCATTTGAGTGCTGTGGGCTGCTCGAATAGATTTATTGGTGAGCTGCCAGAGTCGCCCATGGCCAACGCTCCTGTCGCCCGGGTTTGTGTTGAGCGGCATGCTTGCTACTGCTACCACCCACCGCTTGTCAGCGATTGTGACGTTCCGGATGTCGCCGAACCAGAAGACCGATAGCGATATTTTACATGACATGAATTGACAGAACTTCCAGGATGTAATCTTCGCAGCCCATGGAGCAGATCCACAGAGCCCCCCTTTACATTGCGACGAAGGAGAAAAGCTATGAACTACTGCGCAGTATGAGTTGCGACTTTGTTCGTTCATTGACATGACATACAAGCTACTCAATTAGTTTGTTTAATATCACTTGTCGTCTTGTCCATAACATGGTGACAGCTTGGCCGAGTGGTTAAGGCGATGGACTTGAAATCCATTGGGGTAACCCGCGTGAGTTCAAACCTCACAGCTGTCGATACTTTTCACTCCCGTGCCATTTCTGTTCAAAACCTCGGTTGACGAACCTGCGTAACCACGTCTCCGCATTAAAATCGGAGTGACCCTCAATTTAAAGCTACCGACGCCATTAAACAGAGTGAATACGACTTGATTAGGGGAACACGCGCTCCACAAGAACGTGCGGCGATTTCAAAGTGTCTTTTGCCTTGACGTTCGCCTACCACACTCCGCCACTTGAACGCCAGCCATGACGACCCGCGTGCTGCTCATCGACAACTACGACTCGTTCACGTACAACATCTTCCAGGTGGGTCCTTCTGCCTCCGCCTCCACCTCTAGCTGACTAGTAACCAACCCCTCTCTCTTGCAGTACATGGCCCAGCTCGGGGCGCACGTGGAGGTGCGGCGCAACGACCAGATCACGCTGGACGAGATCCGCGAGATGAGGCCCGACCGCATCATGATCTCGCCCGGCCCGGGCTACCCCAAGGACGCGGGCGTGTCGTGCGACGTGATCCGCGAGTTCGCGGGCCAGATCCCGATCGCGGGCGTGTGTCTGGGCCACCAGTGCATGTTCGAGGTCTTCGGCGGCACAGTGGACCACGCGGGCGAGATCGTGCACGGCAAGGCGTCCGTCATGGTGCACGACGGCAAGGGCCTGTTCAAGGGCATGGCGCCCGAGTTCAAGGCCATCCGCTACCACTCGCTCGTGGGGCTGCTCGAGACGCTGCCCGATGTGCTCGAGGTCACGGCCACCGTCAAGGGCACTGACATGATCATGGGCGTGCGGCACAAGCAGCACAAGGTCGAGGGCTGGCAGTTCCACCCGGAGAGCATCCTCACGGAGGACGGCCTCAAGCTCATCCAGAACTTCCTCGACATGTGAACGGGAGGAGACGCCGCTGCTGCCGAAATACGAGTACAGTGTAACTACAACCTCCTGCTTGCTTGGTCTCTCTCTCTCTCGTCTTCTATTACATACAGAGCCCGGTTAATTGCTACGTACGCGGAGGCACCACAGCTGAAGACGTTGCTGGCACATCACATCTTCTGCGCGCACGCGTGGCAAAAAAGCAAGCGAGGAAAAATAGGTGGCTACAGCCCAGAGCTCGCTCACGTAGCGCGCTGCTTCGAGGAAGCTCGTGGGTTTACTTGTCGACGTCATACACAGCAGTGCTAGTCCTCGGAGAAGATAAATGTCAGGTCCTTCTCGGACGCTGGGGTAGACGGTGTCGGAACAAACTACAGCAAGAGAGAGCCTTTGTTAGCATTCCTGGTTTGGTGAGGACGCGTAGTGCAACCATGACGCACCTGTAGCTGGTCGATTGACGGGCGGTTCTCCACGGACCACGACAGGAACTTCTGGAACTGGTGCGGAGTCATCGTGTTCCGCGATTGATGCAGGATGGTCTACAGAGCAAAGATCACTGGTAAGTGATTGCAACACACGACATCGAGAGCGCATGCAGACGACTCACCTCAATGCCTGGCACGTAAAGCCAATCATGCGCTCGCAGCGCGGAAAAACACTTCCGAATTGCGTCTAACTTGCGCGCTTCCTCGCTGGCAGGAACCGCCAAACTTGCCAGCCGCTGGCACTGATCCTCTGTAAGCCCCAGTTGCGCACGTAGCGCCTGGGAGAACTCCGAGTTATCTGACGCTACTGCGATCAGTGCCTGATTTTCTGCATTAGCACGGCGGATCTGTAGCCAAAACAACAAAAGCCCTCGTTAACCCTCCCGAATCGCTATCATGCACATACACATCCGGCATTTACCGCGTCGGTATTGCGCGAGTGATGGCCGAGAATTCGCGCCATCAGCTCCATCTTGGCCTCCTTGGACATCTGCGCGTGGCGAAGGTGTTCTCCCGAGCTGTACTCTGCACAAATTCAATTAATTAAACCAGTCAGCTAGCTCTCCTCCACCAAACCGCAATCAATTAACTCTCCGACCCACGTACGCAGAGCTGTGGCCAATTCCTCGGCATTGCCCGTGCCGAACTGGTGGTTCTTGAGCATGTTGAGCGAGCTCTCGAGCTTGGACACCTCTCCCTCGTACGTCTCCACCATGCCCTTCTTCTTCTCGCGTCTCACTCGCGCCGACGCGCGGTTGCGTTCGAGCCGCCGCTGCCTCCGGTCGTCCTCCTCCTGCAGCTTCTGGTAGATGGACAGCAGGTCGGGCGTGCGCATGATCTGCTTGATCTCCTCCGAGCCCATGAGCGACGGGTCCGTGCCGCTCACGCGCGCCAGCAGCGCCGTGTCCATGGCCAGGCCGCCCGTGCTGGCTGCGAACTGGGCCGCCGAGATCTGCGAGGCCGGCGTGGCGTCAATCTGTCGCCCGTGGAAGCCGCCGCCTTCCTGGAACGACATGCCGCGCATCCCCTCGGAGGGACTGGGCAGCGCGCCGCTGGGCTTGGCGCCCTCCGCGCCCGCGGGCCGCCCGCCGCCGCCCATGAGCATGAACTGCGGCTGGGAGGGCGGCGCTTTCCATTGGCGCTGGGCGGCGTCCGCGTCGCTCTTGGGACCGGCCTGGCTCAGCAGATTGTAGCCGAAGGGGAGGCCGGAGGGCGCGCCCTGAGAAGACGACGGCATGTATGAGGGCAGCGACGAGGGCAGGTCGCCGTCGCCGCCGCCTTGGGCGCCACCTTGGCTCTGCATGATTGAGTGATTGTCTGTTCGGAAGTGGTGGCATGTCACTGCGACGGGGGTTTGGACATCCGTTGTCGACGCTGAGCGCGTCATACACTTAGTAAAGGGTACGCGATGAACCCTTATATAAGAGTAAGTTTCCCGCCAAAAACCTCTGACGTCAGTCGGCCTTTGAATAGAGGAGGTGGGGTGTCATGGGCGTCGACGGATTTCTGCGGACGCTCTCGGAGGCGGTGGACAACACGCACCTGCGGCAATTCGCTGGCCAGACGCTCGTGGTGGACGCGCTCTCGTGGCTGCACAAGGCGTACGTCTGTCTGCCAGCTGCGTGTCGTTGTAAGTGGAGTAGTCGAACTAATGGCGTCCGTCCTGCAGCTGCTACGGCTGCGCGTTCGAGCTGTCCACGGGCAGGAACACGGACAAGTACGTGCAGTACATGCTGCGCAAGGTGGACATGATGCGCGGCTGCGGCGTGGCGAAGGTCGTCCTCGTGTTCGACGGCCAGCGGCTGCCGCTGAAGGTTCGAGCTGTGGTTCACTCCACGCTTCGAGAGGACGGAGACTCATTGGGTTTGTGCTGCAGTCGGCGACGCAGGAGAAGCGACAGAGCTACAAGGAGGAAAACCGCAAGCGAGCGCTGCAGGCCATGGCCGCATCCAAGAGGCTGCAAGGAGCGGACCGACAGGATGAAATGAACAAGGCCTACCAGCTCTTCCAGAGGGTGGGTGGGAGTTTTGCTATTGTACGAAAGGTGAGAGGCTAACAGACTCTTTGCTGGTTACGGCAGTCGGTCTCAATCACTCCGGAGATCATTTCCACTGTCATGAATGCGCTGCGAGCTGCACGGGTGCCGTTTGTCGTGGCACCATTCGAGGCGGATGCACAGGTTCGTCAAGTCACTAGGTTTGTTTGGGCATGATTCAATTCATTTGAGACCTGATGCAAAGGAACTCCGTTTATTCAGATGGTGTGGATGTGCAAGGAGGGACTGGCAGCGGGTATTGTGACGGAAGACTCGGACGTTGTGGTTTATTGCCTCACCGCCGACGTCTCCAGCCCCGTTCTCGTCAAGCTAGAAGACAATGGCTCAGCTCAGGTAAAAATTAAAACGGAAGCTTTTCCACAGAGATGATAATCTTTAACCATGAACCTCTCTTGGGCAGGCTGTGTCACGCTCCATTATCCACAACAACTCGGCCAAAGCTTCATGTAAGTGCTTCGTTCAGCAGGACAGTTCTTCACTGATCTCCCACTAATATTGTGCCTGTTGCTACTGGTACTTGCTCCAGCTAACGCCTTGTTGAAGAAGATTCATTTTCTTACGTCGGGAGAGAAAGAAGCCACGCGGATGTTTGTCCAAGTGTGCGTTTTAGCCGGTTGCGATTTCATTGACTCGCTTCCGAATGTGGGGTTTGCAGTACGTTCTCAGCTTGGCTACTCTCGTATCCTGCCCGTTTGGACCACTGATGTTAGTGATTGCTTCTAATGACAGACGGCAGTAAAGCATATCTTCAATTTCCGCGGCGCACCTGCACATTTGCGAGTCCAGCGGCTAGTGAGCAAACTTTCAAGTTCGGGCACAAAAATCCCAAGTGACTTCATGCAGCAATTCTTGAAGGCGGAAACGATCTTCTTCCACCACATCGTCTTCAACCCCAAGAAGCGCTGTTGTGAATTCCTCATCAGTGAAAAACACAACAACTGTTTCCCCGATATTCTCCAGCGCGCAAAAGGATCGCTAGGCATCCCGTCACCAAATGAAGAAGTGGATCTGACGTCCAGCGCCCAACAGCAAGACCTGCACACTGTTGCGACTTCCACGAAGGGATTTCTTGGACAAGTTCGCTCGCGTGAAATCGTGGAGCAAATCTACAAAGGCGAAGTGTGTCCTCGAACACTCCGCGATATCCCTGATGGTCCAAAAACAAGTATCCAAACGGCCCAATACTCCGGCCAAGCAGGACATCAAGCAGTCAATCGCGCGGCCGAATTGCCAACTAGTGGTGGTGATGGTGGTCTCGACGGTGAAACCGATGAAACCTTCTCCACAACGGTGACACGGCAAGCAGTCAAGAAACTTTCCCCAGTTATGACAGCGCAGCAACTTGAGAACAAGAAACGCGCTCAGGCACATGAGCGGGAAACATCGCTTCAAAGTTTGGTAAATATCTACAGGAAAAATGCACCATCAAGTGCGCCTTCGACCAACGGCGAGCAACAATGGCTGACATCGGCAACCCGTACGACGGCTGCCAACCAAAGAAAATGTGCTGAGGGAAAGACCCCCTCAAGTGTTGATCCTTCAGCGCACATCCTATCGTCGACAACAACAGCGGTCAAGGTGTCGAAAGTTACGGCTACGTCGTTGAAAGACCTCGTCATGAAGCACTCGCAGTCGGTTCAAGCGTCAAAGTCGCCCGAGGTGCAGCCATCCATAGCAGAAAAAAATGTACCGCAAAGCGCCCCTGAGTCTAGAAAGAGGCCACGACCAGCTGCGAAGCCTGTCACGAAGAGTGCATGAAAGGCCCGGACACTCACGTCCAAGTCGGGTCCCAGCAGCGGTAGGAAAACGCTGCTGGACTTCTTCAAGCAAGGGTGAGTCCAGTCTGTATACAACCCTGAAGAGAGTAGAGTGCCAATCAAAAGCCAATGCCCATATACTCACGCACTCGCTTCCTGTTGTTTCCGGTCTGAATGCTCGTTAAGCAAAATCATCCATTTCTTGCCGGTGTTTGGGCTGTTAGATCCGCGCTCCTGAGTCGAAGCCGTTCCCGGTCTTGAGGTGGTCCTTGATGAGCTTGGAGATGCTCTTGAACTCGGGGTTGCTGGCGTCGTTGGCCAGCTGGAAGATGGCCGACTCGACGGACGTGATGTAGGCGCCCGACTGGCGCATGCGCTCCAAGGCCATGGAGCGGTTGTAGCTCGTGGAGCTGGACACGGCGTCCGAGACCACGTGCACGTCGTAGCCCTTGTCCAGCAGGTCGAGGCACGTCTGCAGCACGCACACGTGGGTCTCGATGCCGCAGAGCAGGACGGACCTGCGCTGCGGCATGTTGGTGGCCAGGTGGCGCTCCACCTCGGGCACGAGCATGGAGAACTTCATCTTGTCGAAGATCCTGACGTCCTGCACGTCCTGCAGGTTCTTGGCGATCTCGGACACGGTGCTGCCCAGGCGGGCGCCGTACTGGGTCGTCACCACCACCGGCAGGTTCAGCAGCTTGGCGGCGGAGACCTGGCGGCAGGCAGCAAGAGGCAGGCAGTCAGCACCGCAGTTTTATATTGGGGACAAGGAAGGTCTCTCTCTTTCGGTCGGACCAGCGTGTTGGTGCCCTGGATGACCGTGGGCAGCTGGAACGTCAGGCCGCGGAAGACCTCCTGCACGTCACACACGAAGAGCACACTGGACTGCGGGATCAGCCGCCCCAGGCGCTTGGTCGCCGAGCTCATTGCTGTTGCTTCTGCTTGCGTATCTTGTCTTGTGAGACCAAGTTCAACGTATTCAAAAATATTTGCCGTTAAATTCGAATTGTGCGCGTTATACTACTAGTAGTATTATAATAACCAGTATTTTTTAAAATACTATTTAAAAAAATACTACCTCCATTCGGGAATAAACGACCGAATAAAAAAAATCGCGCATAGCTCCGCCTCGTTTTCAAAGCAATTATAAGCTGTACAAAGAGACTAAAATTAGTGTATGACCAAAAGTTTGAACGGAATGAGTGCAGGCAAACACAAATGCAGGACAGAAGGCTTCATCAAACGACGTGCATGCATCGGCGATGCTGCATCGCTATCAGCTGTGGCGTGCTTGCTCCACCATCAGCAAGTTTAGCGACCTGCACTAGCACGGGCACAACTTCACCTGTTGTTTCACGAGGTGTAGCGGCTCGGCATGTCATTCGCGCACAGGTTTGCGCGGACTCCCTGAGCATGTCAGCCGAGAAGCTTCGTTCTCTAGCATAGCGCGGGGAGAGGGGGGGTAGCATCTTGTGACGACCCGGTCGCTGATCACCCTAAGCGAGAATCATACCACTAGACCACAAGGCCACGCAGACCGACCAACAAACCCACATGTCGCGGCGCCAGCACGCGTCCTACGGACCTCACACACGCATCGCACGCCTCCCCCACCCCTCACCGTCGTCACGCCCACCCATGCCAACCCCCACCTCCCGTTCCCGAGCCTCACCGCCGACGCGACAAGACCCACCGTTTTCGACACCTTGTTGGCCGTGCCAACCGGTGCTACGGGGGGGTTGGCATGGGTGGGCGTGACGACGGTGAGGGGTGGGAGAGGCGTGCGATGCGTGTGTGAGGTCCGTAGGACGCGTGCTGGCGCCGCGACATGTGGGTTTGTTGGTCGGTCTGCGTGGCCTTGTGGTCTAGTGATACTTAGCTTGTCCTGTGTTTGGGTGCACCTCCAGGACCGAAGGTGCAGCGCGGCACAGCACCCTTATCAGTCCTAAGCAGAAGGAAACCCTTTCCTGATCTAGCTCATTCTCTCATCTCGCACTGACCCTGCCGCGTTGTAATCGTCCTGCATCTCCACCTGCATACGCACAAACACTGCAAACAGACAGAGCGGCACCTCCTGTGAGATTTCCGTCCGGAGAATGGCGCCATCCCTGATCTTACCCGGTCCTTCCTAAGGGAGGCACGAAAGCCTCCAGGCACCGCCCTCCCCGCTTGCCACTGACTTAAACTGGCGAAGTGAAATGGGCGGGAGATTCAAAACTGGACCTCTCCGCAGATCCCTCTTCAAGATGATGCCACACGCGTGCATATCGTATTGAGCGGGTATCCATTTGCGGAGGGTATAAATATTGCAATGCTGCCAATTAAATTCATTCGGTCGTTTATTTCGGAATGGAGGTACATTATTAAAATATAGTTCGGTAAATCTACAGCCCATGTTTTCAAAACATGAATTGCCCCGATGTCAGTCCATGTGTTGCCCATGTCGTCAAATACTTTACACAGCCCTGAAAAATACCAAAAAATACCAAGACTCATCATTTGTGTACAGCATGGCCGTCTATATCCGGATTTGAGGATTGACATGACCCGTCTTTATCCGTACTAAAATCTGGCCCCTAACCGTATCATTTCCGCTTTCTCCGCCATCCAAGCACGCGCGACCCCCTCGCCCCCGCCCGCCATCCGAGAACGCCCCCGCGCGCTCCCGCCATACAAGCAAGCCCCCACCGTCGCGCTTGCTTTCGCTGTGCTACGTACGCTCAGGAGTGGACTCGCACCAAGTTCACTGGCGTCAGCGCGGCGTGCGAGCAGTGCGGTACGTTGAGCATGCGAGAAGGTATGTTGATACGTTGAACTAACCTCGTTTTGTCTATGGTTCACGTTGCTTACCTTGTAGATCTCGGACGCTTCGAGTACAGCTTGCTTAAAGCACAGAGGTGCCTTGTAGATCTCGGACGCTTCGAGTACAGCTTGCTTAAAGCACAGAGGTGGGCTGTTGCTCTTTTTGCTATGTCCTTGGGGCGCACACTAACATGATCTATGTTTTACCCATGTTTTCACCATGTTTTGTGAACTATAGGCCACTTGAACCATGGCTCGGTCTCGGAAGACAGCTATCATCCTCAAGCAGATGAAAGAGAAAGAGGAAGCGGAAGCTAGGGCTAAACAACAGCAACATACGAACTCTGCAGGCGCAGGAGAAGATGAAGTTGAGGAAGATGCTGAAGACGAAAATGCGGAAGTCGCCGAAGATGCTGCTGAGGGCGAAGATGATGCTGAAGAAGAGGCTGATGAAGAAGAAGACGTTTCTGAAGAAGATGAGGATGCTGAAGAAGAAGATGCTGAAGAAGAAGAAGACGCTGAAGAAGAAGACGCTGAAGAAGAAGACGCTGAAGAAGATGAGGATGCTGAAGAAGATGAGGACGCTGAAGAAGAAGATGCTGAAGAAGAAGAAGAAGAGGATGCTGGAGATGTGGAGGAGGGTGATGGGAATTGTGGATCCGGGAGCGAGAAGCGGAAACGGACACACTCTGATGAAGACATTGACCTGCATTACGTGCCCGCGCTCAAGAAGCACCACAGGTCGTGGAAAGCATTCGATGCGTACTTGAAAAGGTACTCTGACCGGACCAGCACGAAAATGGTGGTCAATGAAACGCTGAACGTAAGCCTGCGCAACCGAAGAATCAAAGCCCAAAAGCAATACAAAGGTCGGCCGCCTGCTGAGATTCCTCAAGTTCCCGAATCTGTGGATCCATTTCAGCGCGTATACATCCGCACGCATGGTTGGAAAGTGCGTTCACGTTCAGTTGGAAAACGCCCTACCCAGCGCACCTTTTACACGGGATGTGAGGCTCGTTTTCTAGCTCAAGTGTATGAGCGCTTGAATGGCACCTGGGGGATCGAGATCAAGCGCGATTTCTACGGGCACAATCACCATGTTTCGGATGAGATTTTTCAATCGCATCCAGGTATTCGCCAGGTTCCGATGGGATCTCCCGTAATGCGAGATGTGGAGTTGATGGTTGATTGTGGAGGCAAGGCGTCTCGTCTCGTATTTACGATTACATTCGTAGTAACACTGCCCACCGCGTGACGATGACCGACGTTTACAATATGATTAGCAGGATCAAGAAGGGCGGTACGTAGGTTCTTCTCTTCAGCTTTGTTATGACTAACCTATCGAATACTAAGTCATTGTTTTACTGGGTATATGTCTCTACAGGCAGCCAGCTATCTGATGAGAACCAAGTGGCGGAGCTTCTCGTCAATTTCAACATGTCCGCGGAAGGCATCGTGTCCACAGTAAACGAGAATGCTCGCGGTCAGACGGCTGTCGTGTCGATATCTTCCGAGCTCATGCGAAAGCATTACAGTCGCTTCCCCGAGCTCTTGTTGGTAGACTGCACGCACAAAACGAACCGGTGCGTTAGCAGCATCAACACTCATTTATGATATCTATGAACGGGCCATGTTTCCCATGAATTGACTGTGTTTTCTCTTTATGTGTGTTGTCGGTGGTTTTACCATGTATTGCCCATGCTGCGACGACTTAACTTGCTCCGACACAAGAAACCGATACCAACTGTGTACTCTGATGGAGATGGATCAATTTGGAAACGGGTAGCCTGTGCAGCACTCTGTGATTGAACGCAACGCTGACTGGCATATGGTTAAAGTGCTGGAGCACTTTCAGGCTGTGAATGAGTGGGAGCGCACGCAGGTCGTGATGGTTGACAAGGATTTAAATGAAGTTGAAGTTTTGAAGCGGATGTTGCCTCATTGCCGGATACTTCTGTGCCATTTTCACGTAATCAAGTGGCTGAAGAAAGCTGTGCGGGATGACAAGAAGTATGGCACGTATCCGAGTGAAGTGTTGAAGCAGATAGATTTTTGCGTTCACAACATGGTGTATTCAAAGACGGAATCTGAACTGAATGACAATGCTCAAGAGCTCAAAACGCTGACGTTGCGCAATGAACGAGAAGAGCTGTGGAGCTACTTCGACAAGAACTGGATGGCTTGTCAAGAAATGTGGGTCGACGCCTTTCGGCTCCAGTTGCCGCACTTCCGCAACAACACCAACATCAGGCTCGAGAGCTTTTTCGGCAAGCTTAAAGTGGACCTAGACAGTTCTTTCTCGATGGTGCAGTGCTTGTCGGCTATTTTGAACTTTCAACGTCGGAAGGAGGACGCCTACGACATGAAGACTTTGATCCCGGGGTCTACTCGAAACGCAAACTACGGTGAAGAGATGAACCAGCTCCTTGGAATGACGACAGAGTGGGTCGCTGACGTCTTCTTTGAGGAGTACCAGTTCGCAACGAACCCAGATACTATGCAGCATTACACGTTCATCGAGACTGACACGATGGTGAATGTCGTGAGGGGCGATCGAAGACACCACGTCGACAGAGCCTCTTCGCTGTGCGACTGCGAATTCTCTGCTACGTTGAAGCTTCCGTGTCGCCACGTGATTCTCTATCGGAAGCACGCTGGAATGCTCTTGGCGATTCCTTATGCTTCAATTCAGTCCAGGTAAACTCCATGTTTTGACCAGGTTTTGACCATGAATTAACTATGATTTGGTCATGTTTGTTGTTTGCTCAGATGGTTGAGGGCTGGCAGTCCTGACGCCGTACTTCCGATGGTCGACATGCCGCTGCGAGTATTCACTAGGCGTGACGAAGTTGCCAGAAAGAAGCAGATGACAGAAAAAGATAAGTTCAAGAGAGCACAAAACGTGCTAGGGCGTATATCGTCCGAGCTATCTGAGTTGACGGACGACACATTTGAACGCGCCATTGGTAATTTGGAAGCATGGTGGGACGGATTGCGTCAAGGAAAGACTGATGTTGCTACGGAAGATGCGGCTGACGACGGCTCACAAGTAGAGCCCACTCAAGTTGGTAGTAACGCGGAGGAAGGTGAAGAAGAAAAGGATGGCATTATCCACGGGGGGTCACCGCAGACGGAACCTCTGAAGATGAAGCCGTTCAATGCGAGAGCACCAAAGGTCGGTCGACCACGTCTTGTTCGAGTCGATGCCGACAACAAACGACATGCAGAGCAGAAATCTTACAACCAGGGCAAGACCTTACGCAAAGCTGTGCGCGGTGAGGACGTGATGGAAGTGGCTCAGTACATTCGTACCCACAAGCCTGGTCTCGAACAACTGCAGTCGTTTTTAGACACATTTGAGGTCCGCTTCACGCGACACACCAAGAAAAAGATGACAGTGCAGTCACGCCCCCCAGATGCAGCTAACACGTTGACGTTTCGACTACCGCAAACACTTGTCACCAAGGCGCTGGAAGAGATTCGAAAGACCAGTGGTAGCACTGTCGTCGACCTTGCCTGTTCACAAACTGACACAGACGTCCAGTGGGTCGTCACCATTGAAGGTGCAGGTGAATTCAGCGAGCCACAACTGAAGGCCATGTATTACCTGGGAGACCTGGCCAATACCTGCAAGCTTGGATTACAGTGCTACTCGTGGCTGATGACATCAGTTGACCCCCTTCTTGAAGAACGATGTCGAGCCGCTGGTGGTACGGTTTGCGGTGAAACAGAGGCGTATGCAGTTGCGAAGGAGCTGATGAAGACATGGCCACATACACAGCTTCCGGGTTTCGACTTCCCTATTGAGTGGAGTAACATTTACTGTGCTCGTGAGGAAACTTGGTACAATGACCTGGTTATTGAGGCTTTTACGACGACGCTGTCCGCAAAGTGCGACAAGAACAAGACTATATTCCTGCCCCAGCTCCAACTACCTGACACGAATGAGGGCAACCGAGTGCCTGAAGCGACCCGCGTAGCCTTGGATAAGGCAACGGAAGATTACATCTTCTTGCCAATCAATCTCAACAGCAGCCATTGGGCCTGTCTTGTCGTGGACAACGTCAAAGGTGCGCTCATGTGCTACGACAGCGTTGACAAGCGAGCACACCTGAAGCTCCTGCAGGCGATTGCGAACGAGATTATCAGCACAACGCTCACAGGTTTCACTCAAACGACGATGCACAGCCCAACACAGAAAGATAGCGACAGCTGTGGGCTATTTGTCTGTCCGTTCTTTTGGAAGCGACTGTGGAAGGAAGCTGGAAGCGATTACACTCACATGGGGTTGAGATTGAGACGATGGGAAGTTCTACACGCTATCATCGAGTTCAGAAAAGGGCAGGGCGCGTAACGTGGCACGGAGATGGAGTGCTAACTTTGAAATACATGTCATTTTGCTTTTGAATTCATAGTACATGTTTTCACCAGGTATGCTCCAGGCATTTTAGTATCACTTCAGATTCTTAGATCTTCCGTGATTGGATGAAGACATGGGTAATCACGTTCATATCAGATTAACTGGTATGCCGACAGATACATCTGAGCACCACTCTTCATTTTTCGCGAAGTGGTGTCAACATGATTCCACCAAGTTTTAAATCACGTTCAATATATGGAGGGAACTGATGACGTGATAATTACACACGTTTCGACAAAGAATAAGCATTTATACCATAGAACATCCTAGAAAATAAATTGCGCGCTAGTTTCTTAGCTTCGATAATAAATAACCAAACATGCCTCGGACCTGGAGTTTTCATGGGAAATACATGGACACATATAATCCTAACCCTTGTAGAAAACATGGGCAATATCGCCTGCCAATATAGTTTCTAAAATAATATTGGATTTCCAATTAATACGGTCCGTATTAATTGGAAATCCGTATTATACGGGAGAGTCTCCCGGAGACAGCTTCGCCGAATTAGAGATTTGGTCCAGTGAATTTGCCATCTACCCAAAGATTTGATACAGTAATAGTACTATTGTAAATAGCACTAGTAGTAGTACTACTCAAGTAATAGTATTTGTATGTATAGTAATATTACCGAAGTGCTCTAAGTTTTAGTACTACGGCAGCTATTATTTGGTATTACTCATATTAATACATGCTAACCTGCAAAGAATATTCCTTGCTATTTTATCCTTGGTCTTTATTAAAAAAGAGTCCGAAACCAGAGGTATTAAAGTCGCGCTTTAAGGTCTGTCTGTCTTTTAGGTGTCCTTTTAGTTTTAGTGTCCCCTAAAACCTCATACAGTAGTGGTTATGGGTACGAACCATAAAGTCAAATTTGCCAGGAGTCCTAAAATGCTTAACTTTGGCGAAGTTCTTGGCCTGACCGCGCCCTTCCGTCGTCGTCATGACAGGCTGAACAACCGCCCAAGCCTACCAGAACCGCTTGAGCTAATACTGACACGCTTATCGGTGAATTTCTAGGCTTTCATCTACGCATAATAGCTTATGGACGGCTAGAGTTCTTATGGGCAGCTAAAAAAGTTTGACCTGCTGCGGCCGAGTTGCTTACACGCAGTACTTGGACTTGGTGGCGGCCGGCGTGACGGCGGGGGTCGGCTCCGTCGCAGCCGGGGTGGTCGTCTGCGACTCGCCGTTCACACCCTCGTCCTGGGTGTGCACCTTGCCAGCGTCCGAGCCAGAGGACTGCTGCACGGGGGCGTCCGTGGCCGGGGTCTCAGTGGCCGGGGCTTCAGTGGCCGGGGCCTCAGTGGCCGGGGCCTCAGTCGCGGGGGCCTCAGTCGCAGGGGCCTCAGTCGCGGGGGCGGGGGTCTCCTCCGTGGTCTGCTGGGTGGCGTCCTGCGAGGCGGAGGCCGAGGCGGAATAGGTCTGCTGCTGCTGCTGCTGGGCCGAGGACGCGTCACCCGACGGGCAGAAGGTCACCTCGAAGTCCGTGCCGAACTTGCACGAGTGGGTCTTGGAGTCGTCCTTGGGGAAGTTGTAGGCGTCCTCGCAGCCGTCGGCCAGGCACGTGAGCTCGCGGCAGTTGTCGCCGTTCGTGTTGGACTTGGGCGTCACCTGCATGGCCGTGTTGAAGCCGTGGCCGGCGGCCGAGTGCTCCTTGCACTCCTGGAGGCTCGAGCAGTACTCGTAGCCGGCGTCGAGGCGCGGCGGGATGATGCCGATGTCGTACCAGGCCAGGTCGAGGTCGCCCTTGGTGGCGAACTCGACGAGCGTGGCGGCGTCGTCCGTTCCGTTGCGGAAGTGGCCCTCGTAGCCCTTCTCGATGGTCTTGTCGACCGAGGCGCCCGAGGCGATGGTCTCGCTCTCGTCCGTGAAGACGCTGGCGAGGCGCGTGTGGAGCTCAATGTCGCCCGAGCAGGCGTTGGAGAAGGTCACCGTGAAGGCGTTGGCGGAGGCGAGCGCCGCAGCGGAGGCCCCGGCAAAAGCAGCAAGACGAACCATTGTCAGTTTAGGAAGACTCGGTAGTGCAGCGGGAAACTTGGTGAATGAGGCTGGAAGCTGGAGCTGCTGGCCGCTCTCGATGCGTTCCGACACTCAGTGAGTGTCACTCACACAGGCCGTCAAGCCACAAAGCAGCACGCCAGCGCCAGATGACCACATGCGCCGACTGGATACCAGGCACCATTGCACCTTCCAACCACCACTAAAGTCTAGAAACGGCAGTGACAGGCTTGGCCCCGATACTGGGGGCAAGTCTAGCGTGAACCTCTACCAAAGGGCTCATGGTTTCTGTCTCGCCAGCTGTGTCCGCGGCGCGAACAACAAAAGCGCGATCGACTACAGTTGGATCACGATGAAGCCAAGAACGACCTCTGCTCCACAAATGGTGGCGTTGAGTTGTTGAAACAACTGCTGCCCATGCTCGACCGACCTCCTTGATAAGATGTACCGGTAAGTGACTTGCTTGTCTTACCGCTCGAAGACGAAGTGCTCTCCCCGTCGAGTCTGGCGTAGCGTCAGCTTTACTTGACAATAGCGTCGTGGTCTATGATAGTCATGTACTAGTATTACATTACCGCACTCGCATTTGCCATCGCAGTCAAAGTGCACCACCGTCACAGCGTTGTGCCTCCAAAGTGATCAGCCTTCCTTCCAGCGGCGACAACCGACTATTTCGTGGGTCGAGCCGAGCCTGTCTTCACGTCGAGTCGCCATTGTCGACACTTTGGGCCAAAGTTTTGGCATCCGGGCCCCTGGCAGCAGGTTCGCCGTCGAATTCCGCGACTGCTCTCGGTGCAGTTTATCTGCAGTGTTGCGTTAGCCGAGCGCTGAAATAGGCTGTTGGGCTCCATCCACGCGAGCGCTGGGCAGATGTCGCCAGTCGACTGCCCCGAAAGAACTTGAGCTGATGGCTGGCACCGCAGCATGCCCGTAAACCACCGAAACGCTAAGTCGGCGGGCAGGAGGAGGCTGAAGGCGATCTTGGTTGCGCGAGCTCGAGCATGCATGCACCTGTTTAGTATTTTACCATTTCGCTCTAACCACGAAGTAGTCATAGAGCAGCTTAAAGTTTTTAAACTCGGGTCCCGCTGGTCGTTTCCACAGCACTCGTTCCGACGCAGAGAGCAGGCAATAGGGAGCAGTTAGACAATCGACACTGTCGTGCATTGCACGGTTTGATGCATCGATTCGGATTCTTCATACATACACGAAAAATCGAGGTCGCCGACTCCATGGGGGAAAAATGAACTTGTTTATCAACGGTTGGCGGCGAAGCGATCAGCTCCAGTGTGAATACAGTGCAATGCGTGGATCTGGCTTTGAGTGTAGCTGCACCAAACCACGACTCGAACCCGCTCGTCGACGGACTCCCAACCGTTGCTGTCCGTGGTCCTGTGTGGTCTAAACCTAAAACGACTTTGTTGAGAAGTGATGTTCTGCGCTCTGTATGGCAATCCTGCCACCGTTGGTTGATCTTACAGTCAGTCAGGATGCACGTGCGTCCTCCGACGTCTAGCTTCGAGTGACTGAAGTCTTCCGCAACATACGAGGTCACTGCCTCGAGGTGAGCCCCTCGCGCCAGTGCCTCTTCGTGGTCAGCTTTTTCCGTCTTCACAAAGCGAGCAAGCGCGTGTTACAATTAGACCAGCGCGGCGTCATGGTGCTCACGGACAAGCAGCGGCAGGACCTGCACGTGTGCATCCTCCTCCTCCTCCCTCCTCCTTCTCCCCCTCTAACCCTCACTTGCCTCCCTTCCCCGCAGCCACCAGGCCATGCTCGACTACCTCGTGGGCATGGGCGAGCGCTTCGCCGACACGGCCGCCGCCTTCGAGACCGAAGCGGACGTAACCAAGTCCAGCGACGGCAAGCACGCCGGCCTGCTGGAGAAGAAGTGGACGTCCGTCATCCGCCTGCAGCGCAAGGTCATGGAGCTCGAGACGAAGGTGGCGCAGCTGGAGGAGAACGCCAAGCTGGGCGGCGTGCTGAGTCGCAGGGACGTGCTGGGCGCCCGCCAGCGGTCCGAGTTCCTGCCGCGCGCGCCCGCCAAGTTCTCGCTCTCGGGCCACCGCTCGCCCATCACGTGCGTGGCCTTCCACCCCGTCTTCAGCGTGCTCGTGTCGGGCAGCGAGGACGCCAGCGTCAAGGTCTGGGACTTCGAGGCGGGCGACTACGAGCGCACGCTCAAGGGCCACACGAACCCCGTGCAGGCCGTGGCCTTCAACGGCTCCGGCTCGCTGCTGGCCTCGACCTCCACGGACCTGTCCATCAAGATCTGGGACTTCTCGAGCGACGGCGACTACGAGTGTCTGCGCACGCTGCGGGGCCACGACCACAACGTGTGCGGCGTCGTCTTCGGCCCGGACCTGGCCAGCGACCGACTGTACTCGTGCTCGCGGGACAACACCATCAAGGTCTGGGAGCTCTCCACGGGCTACTGCGTCAACACGCTCAACGCCGGCCACAGCGACTGGGTGCGCGACGTGGCTGTGAGCGACGACGGACTGTACTTGGCCTCGTGCGGCAACGACCGCTCCATTCTCTTCTGGGACCTCCAGCACATGCGCGTGCTGCAGTCGATCCGCGAGCACGAGCACGTCGTGGAGAGCGTCGTGTTCGCCAAGACGGGGATTCAGGAACAGGTTATCGAGCGGGCGCACTCCAAGAAGCTCGCGGCGACGGGGGCACTCATCGCGACAAACGGAAACGTCTCGTCCGAATCAGACAACCACGACATGACCGGCAGCTCGGCAGGAGAACCGTCAGGGGCCGTCGCTGTTGCTAGTACCCCGTCAACCCGCCGTATGAAGTTCCTGTTGTCTGGCTCGCGCGACCGCTCGGTCCGTTTGTGGGAAGCCTTCAGTGGCATGCAGCTCATGCTCTTCGCGAGTCACGAGAACTGGGTTCGCGAGGTGCGCTTCCACCCCAGCGGCAAGTACGCACTTAGTGCGGGCGAGGACAAGAGCATTCGCGTGTTTGACATTGAGGTGAGTCTGTTCACTAGCGCTGCGTTGGGTGGTGACGTGTTCTGATTAGGTGTTGTTGTTATTGTTGCCTGCAGACTGGACGATGTGTGCGGACGCTGGACGAGGCGCACAGCCACTTCGTGACGTGCCTGGACGTACACCCAAGCCTTCCGCTGATCATATCAGGCGGCATCGACAAAATCATCAACGTGTGGGAATGTGTATAAAGGTAGGGGTAGCGGCAGCCGCTCTCCAGCTTTAATCGACCTTTCAACCTGAAGATCAGTGGTAGCGGCGCCGGTATTGGAGTAATGTCGACATTTCTCGTCGGGCTTCCGCCTACGTGGGCAATCGTTGCAAGCAGTAGCAACCTGGGCGTGGTGACAGTGGAGAAGACAATGCGTTTTGCGTGGCGAAATCTGCTTGGCTGGTGAAAGTCGACAAGTAGAGTTAGAGTAGGTGGGAGGGAATGCAGCAGTATGATGCTCCCCAGGCGGGTGAACGCTTGTGTTGTGGGAAAAGCCATGGTCGCGCCGAGAGTCTCAGTGATGTTGCACTAGCAACTACCAGGTACTACTACACCACGACAGGCCTTCCAACCACCAGAATAATCCGTAAGAATGAAGAAGCTGCGAAGTTTATCATCTCAATGATCCTGATCCCTGTATTTCCATACGAACTCTGCAACACCAAGGCATTCATCAGAACAGACCAACCCAGCGCACAACACACAACGGGGCACTTTTGTTCTCATCGAAATATTACCGCGAATTAAATCGTCCTACCAAGACTGGCATCCTCGTCCCTTGATCCGGATCGCCCATTCCATTGCCGAAGTGGTCGAGTTCCAGACGCTGCAGTCTGATCGAAACGACCGGTAGACTCCACGACGAGAAGATCGAGAAAAAATCTGCACCACCGGCGGCTGTCTCCAGTCGTCTGCGCTGCGCTGCTCCCCCCTCTGCCCTTCCCTGCCCTGTCGAAAACCCGTTCACTGCAGCCGAAGCGTGACTAGACACAGACTGACTGCGCTTATCTCAGGCGGCGAGCCTCGCGCTCCCACTCGAGCAGGCACAGGATGTCGCCCTCGCGCACGGGGCCCTTGACGTTGCGGATGATCTTACGCTTGTCGTCCTGCAGGAACTCCACGCGCACCTGGGTCACGTTGCCCGTGTTGCCCGTGCGTCCGAGGACGTTCACGACCTTAGCCAGCATGTAGTCACGAGGGGCATCCTGCCAATGGGCACAAACCTCCAGTTAGTCATTTCGTTCTCTGTGTGCATTGGCTGGGCAACGGCAGCGCATGCGGACGCCTCTAGGGAGTAATATTGAGCTATAGGAGCTCTTCGCTTCGCCTGACTTTGGCCTGTAATTGCGCGTCCTCTAGGCGTCCGTTGCGCATGGCGAAGGTCGGAGCTGAAGCGCCCGCGTCTCCGCTTTATGGCCGTGCTGCGTTCGACCTCCGGCGCTCAGCGCTGCAGTTGCACGCGCAGCTTAAAAGACACCCCTAACTTACCATTTTTGCGTTAGATGTCGATGAGGTAGTGCAGTAGAATGCGAGGACTGGCGCGGCCGGCGCCGATTCCAAGCCGCGCTTAAATTCGCGGACCCGCCTGGCTAGGCGCGAGCGACCCACTTTTAAGCGCGCTTAAGTGGGACGTGGTGTGCACCAACCAATCAATCTCGGTATGGCACTAAAACACCTTGAGAGAGTGACATGGCTACATCGAAGTTGAAGTGGATTAACCAATAGTCTACGAGGAGCCGAACTTGACCTGCCACTGCTGGTACCTCCGCAGCAACTGCTGCGCCGACGGCTTGGTCTTCTGCAGCGCGGCCAGCACGTCTCCAGGCTTTACGTGGCCCAGCATCTCTCTCCAATCCGCTGCAGATGCGTCTCGCCCTTGGTTGCTACTGCTGCTGGCGTCCGTGGTCTCCAGCTTCTCCATGAGACGCCGCACTGGAGCCATACAGGCCTCTTTCGCCACCAGTTTGATGTCAGTTCCAGAGTAGCCGTCGGTCTGTTTGACGGCCTCGTCGAAGTCGAAGTCGCTCGGGGTGTAGGGCTCCAGCAACGAGGCAAAGAGCGCGTGGCGAGCGTCGGCCGACGGCAGATCGACGAGCACGCGCTTCTCGAGTCGCCGCAGCATCGCCGCGTCCAGATCCCACGGCAGGTTGCTGGCCGCCAGCACGAACACCACGTCGTCGGTCTTTGCGAGGCCGTCCATCTGGATCAGCAGCTCGGTCTTCATGCGGCGACTGGCCTCGTGCTCTTGGCCGCCGCCTCCGCTGTCGCGCTGGCCCATGATGGAGTCGATCTCGTCCAGGAAGATCGTGGATGGCGCGTGGTGTCGAGCCAGCTCGAACAGCATGCGAATGAGTTTCTCCGAGTCGCCACGGTACTTGCTCACAATGGACGAAGCCGAGATGTTGAAGAAGGTGGTGCGGCATTCCGTTGCGACGGCCTTGGCCAGCATCGTCTTGCCGTTTCCAGGCGGGCCAAAGAGCAAAATGCCAGTCCAAGGCGAAAGTAAGCCCTGGAAAAGCTGCGGGTACTTGAGCGGCATCACGACGGCTTCCTTCAGCAGGCGCTTCGTTTCGTGCAAGCCGATGACGTCGTCCCATCGGACGTCCGGGTTCTTCATGAAGATCTCGCGCGTAATGGTCTCCGCTAGAGGGCGAAGCTCCAAGTCGTTAGCAAAAGACGGCAGTGGTTTTAAGAGCCGTTCTTCGATGCTCTCTTCTTGTTGCTGTTCGTCTGCTGGCTGAGCTGTCCTAGCCTTGCCATTGCGAGCTTGAGCTTGCGCCGGCTTTTGTCCGACGAGTCCGAGATCGACGGCGGGGTTTTCTTCTGGAGATTGACTCGCGTCCTTGCTCGATCTAGCAGACGCGACTTGTGCTGATGCGTGGTTAGCATTATTGTGAATCGCCCGCATAGCAACGTTGTTCTCGACTCGAGCCTCTGTCGGCATGTGCGGGGACGTGTACTCGTTGCGGCGAGCTCTCTTGGCTGCTGCAGTGGCCTTCTTGTCGTTCGCAGACCGAGCTCTATCCTGTTCATCGGGCGACATTCGACGAACAAGTTTGGGGCGCTTGCCGAACTTGATCTCTTGGAAGTCTTCGTACTCCTAGTAAACGATGGAGGCTGGTTAGCGAGGAAATCAAGACAAATGCAGGATGTCTGACGCACTTGCACGATACGCAACAAGTCCAAGTTCTCCACAACTTCGAACTTGGAGAGAGCGACGCCTGCCTCTTGTTGGAGCTTCTCGGCCGTCTGTAGATATCCGTTCTCCGTGCAGTGCTGCAGCATCATGACCAGGACGTTGCGTCGGCGATCAATCAACCGCTTCTCGTCCTGCAGTTGGAACGGGTGCAAGTTAGAGACGAGAACTTGTTCAACCATGACGACAGAGCTTTGAGTCCATGTAGCATACCGCTAGTCGACTTTCGTTCTGCGCTTTGAGCTGCATCAAGGAGCTCATGGTGACAAATGGACCTGGCAGGGTTGATCCCTTTGGTTTCGCCGAAGGCCTGTTTCAAAATAGGCGACGAACAGTCGAATCCGAGTTCGCCACACCACGGGGCACCATGGTCACGAAGGACGAGAAAGATTCTTCTCCCTTTGAACTTTCAGCCTAAGCTTATGATGAGCGTCTTGGTGGTTGGTTGTATCATTTCGGCACCCTCCACCTCGCCGGTCGATCTTGAAGGGCCGCATACTCGAATCCTAAATCTTTTGACGAGGGTCCTGAGGCTGCGATGCAGACAATCCACGATAATGTGACGGTATTCGTGACTCAACGTGAGCTTCAGTCGCGAGCTCCCAAATCGGATGGCTCGATTGCTTCCACTACCGCTCTCCAATACGTCGCTGAGAACGGTGGCTTTGATACCGTCACGTTCCGCGTCGACTTCAACGAATCGGCCAACATCCGACTGCACCGCCCTGTTGATAGACCCCACCAAGGGTTAAACACATCCGACGCGTTGCAGAAGTCGACACAGGAGCTGGAATTTGAATGCGTCCTCCATCCGCTGGAACGGCGCGTGCTCGCATACGTGGTCAAGAAGGCGAAAAAGCGGGCATCTGTTCGTGTTCACTACGCGGTGACAGTCGTGAGTACGCCTTCCGTCGACGCAGTTATCGAAGCTCAGCAAGGAATGGTGACAAAACTCCAGCAGCTGCAGCAGCGCAGCAGCCAGACGTTTAGACACATTAGCAAGTGGAAAGCACTGCCTTGTCAACCTGAGGCGGCGATAGACCGAGCGTGCAACGAGATCAATCGGTACTTTCGTGACTTTGGCGAGGTGTTTATCGACTCTAGCTTCACACCCGCAGCAGAGTCGCTTTACGCTTCGGAGACGCCAAACAAATTATCGGAAGGAGATTCGGCGGTGTACACACTTTGCTCATGGGAGCACCTACACAATATCGCTGACTCATCGTGGACTTTCGTAGCTCCTGCCAAAGTGTCACCGAAATTCCCGATCCACGAACTTGCCCCTGTGGCTTTATTTACGTCGGGACTTCCATCACAGGACTCTTTCCTTTCCGCACTGTCGATCGTCGCTCCATTTCGCGAACTGTGGTTTCATCGGTGGTTCCCGTCGTTGGATGCTACGTCGGAGGTGGAGAATATGGCTGCCATCTCGGTGGCGCTCTGTGACAAGGGCGTTTCATGGCGAACCCTTCTTGTCGACCTATTCCTTCCTGTCTTCCCGCTCGGACGAGGTTTAATGGCACCGCGTAACGTTGATGGGGAGTTGTATCCAGCCCTTCTTCACAAGGCTTATGCGAAGTTGAAAGGCAGTTACGCAGCAGTATCGGGAATTCCATCAATTGACGTCCTTCGCGAGCTGACAGGGTGTCCTTGGTGCGTAAGTCTCTCGTCGACTCCGTGTTGCCCACTAACCCTTCCATTGTAGGATTTGTTGCTATGACAGCTCGTGTAGAGAATTTGGCGTTGGGGGGCCAAACGAGCAGCTTCGACATGCTGTGGAAACAACATTATCACGACAACGAAGAGGGATGAATTCACCAGAAATCGACGTGACCTCGAATCTTGTGGTTGCTACACTTGGGAAGGTTGACAGCAATCATCTCGCTTTCAGGCTCTCATTTGTCAGGGATGAAGACGCCTGCGTCGTTTTGCATGGCGTCTCGGGCAAGATTTTACGTGAAAGAATCACTGGCAGTCTGGAGGAGTTCAATCGTGGTCAAGAAGACCCAACGTCGCTCCGTCTATCATGGGATCAGCTTCATGCACTGGAGCCCGTGGTTTGGTCACTCGCACTTGGTCGGCGGATTGAACAACAACTGAGGCAAATAATTCTTCACGAACGTGGTGCAGCGAAAATGGCCGTTGCCATCAGCGTTCCAACACTCTCGACGATCACTTTCTCGTGTGCTTACTTTGCTCACTTCCCGTCTGAGACTAGCGGTGTTGAGGACCCCAAGTTGCGAATGATTATCGCAGCAGTCGAGAACGATTTCTCGTTGACGCCACTTGAAGGCCAAAGCTTGGCTTCTGCTTCACCTTTCAATAAACAGGTAAGATCCTAATTTCTCCTAGGCTCATGATAAATGTATCCATGCCATTGACTCACGCGAGGTGCAATGCATGAACAGATCGTGAGAACGCTCAGCGCTGGTGAGTACGTCGTGACAATATCAGCCGAACGTTCAGGCCGCACTGAATCACATCCAGATCCGCCCAAGGCAGAAGAAAGCGAACCCGTGAGTGATACGGCCGTACTGACCCCAGCCTCGGTGGACGCTAATTTGCAGCTGGCTTTCGACTGTCTCGACCGTGGGGGAAGACACGAATTGTCGGAGGGCGATATCGTCAACTACCTGCAGCTACACGAACGTGTGTTACCATCACAACGCGGCAAAGAGGCACTTCGATCCTTTCTGCTTCAACATGGAAGTGCAGCAAGTCCTGCGTCTCTGGAAAGGAGGTTAACGCTCGATGACTTCCGTGAGGTCTACCTCAGCTTAGCCGCGCGCGGTTGCAACGAAGTCCATGCAACCAGCGACTCAATTCGAGCCCGCCACCAGGAACTCGTGTGGCAAGACCTACTCCACCTGATATCGCACTCAGACAGTAGGGATAATGCATCAGACGCTATCGACTCACGCACAGAAATTGATTGTCGAGATATCGTCGAGATTGCGTGCTGCTTCCACTCGGACGTGCCGCTGCTCAGCGTCACGCCGCTTCCTGACGAGACCAAAGGCAATCGCTTCAACGCGCAGCTATGAATTGTCCCTTTTTGTTTCTGTGGTCAATGATCTTCACTTCGATCTCGCTTATCTTCGTGTTCTGCTAGCACGTGGTGGGCGACGAACAGGTAGGCTAGGCTACTCATGCCGGTTCGGCCTTCTAGGCCTCCTGCCGTGTGTGTGTTGGGTTGGGTGGAGTCTACTGTAACTACTGGACGGGGCTCATGATACAAACAGGTGTGCAGTCAGTCAGTCGGTCACGTGAGCTGCATCTTCTTGTGGAATTCCTGCGTGAGCTCGTCCAGCGTCAGGTCCGGGTTGGCCTGGAAGAAGTCAAGGAAGGCCTGCGCACCCGCAGCCCGCTCGGCGTTGGTGGCGCCGCGCTCCTCCGCCTCGTAGACGAGGTGCTCGGCCTCGTGCTGCAGCTCCTTCTTGTCGTAGTACTCGGGGTCGGCCACGCGCTTCATGAGGTTCAGGAACTGCTCGTACTCGCAGCAGGCCAGCAGGATCTGCACGAAGAAGCTCAGACGCGTGTGCCGCTGCCGCTCCTCGGACAGCGCGATCTCCTCGTCGCAGCGGGCGCTGTACTGGTCCATGGAGAAGCCGCGCGCCAGCAGGAAGGCCTCGATGTGGCTGTTGGCCGAGTCGATGAAGGCCTCGTGCAGCTCCTTCCACGTCCTGTTCAAAAGAGTCGTTAGAGCACAAGGTAGAGCAGGAGGTAGAGCAGGGTAGGGCGGTTCTACTGACGGTTCTACTTTGTCCAGGTCGGCGGCGGAGGGTCCTCCCTTGGTGAGGAGAATGGCGAAGTGGCCCACGTGGGCGCCGCAGAACTGGTTGATGGCTTCCTGGAAGTCGTCGCTGCCCACGTAGGCCGCCACCCACTCGAGCACGTCGTCGCTCGGCTCCATGTCCTTGACGAGCGGCGTCTCGTAGCGCAGCAGCAGGTCGATGGCGTCGAAGCTGGACATGGTCAGGAGCAGAGCAGAGAGAGGAAGTCGGAGAGAGCTCGAAGGACTGCGAGTGTCTCTTCTCGGCGACGCACTTGAGCTTTGTATACTGTACACGCGCTTTGCTGCGGTGCGAGGCGACGACGAGCACAGGGCACCGAAAAGCATCAAGTATGCGTTTTGAGAGGACTCGGGCGCAGAGACGAGGCGACATGGCTACAGTACAAAAGAACATCGCGCTTCTGGCTGCCGAACCGACCGCGACTGTCCTCGCCCACAAGAGCAGAGCGACGTGGGCATCCGTGGCGCTGGGAGCTTTCGCGCTGCCGGGAATGAGTTCAGCATTTGAGCTCCCAGCTCCGACGTTGATATGCTATTATAATTACGCGTATGCATGGATAGAGGTGATGCTCAATAGCTTTGACCGACGGCGATTCCGTGCAGCTTCCGGTGCAGCATGCGCACGTTTCTCGCGTTGGCATCTTGAGGAGGAGAAGTGTACCGTACGTGGATGTGCTCCAGCGCCAGTAAGTGCTGCGTCAGCAGGAGCACGTTGGACAAGTCTCAGAAGTGCACACGTAGAGAAGCTGCAAGCTGACTGCCTGCCAGGCTGGCAGAGTTTGGAGCGGGTACTCGAGACTTCAACACGATGGTCCATTTAGCGGGAGTGCAACAACGGCCTTAGCTGCCAACTCGCTCAACTCAGCAGACGCATCGACCGAAGTGATCAAGTCCAACCTCGATAAAACCAGCCCCTACATAAGACCATTACCGTCTCTCTGAATAGCCTCCCTGAAATGAGGGTCGCAATTAGGGGAATGAATTCGTCCAAATCGGAGTAACGCTGCGCCACCCTATTTTTATCCCCAACAGTACTCAGTTTTATTTTCTCAACTGTGCAGTGACCAATTCCGTGCTCAACTGCCGCCTCCGTAAGCATGGCGTCGACGCCCTCCGCGCGGCCGTCGAGCATCGCCATCGACGACGCCAATGACCGGCCGCTGGGCGCGCCCTCGTCTCCCGTGGCGGCCATGGTGGACCTGTCGCTGTCCCCCTCGCACGTCGAGCAGGACGAGGACGAGGACGACGACTTGGCGTCCGCCTCGAAGCTCATCCCGCTGTCCATGACGGACTCGGCCAGCGGCGCGCGTCCGCTGCCGTCGCTGCAGTCGCCGCTCATGTTCCGCGACGTCCCGTTCGCTGGTCTCTTCGTGCTGCACCTGGTGCTGCTGCTGCTGGCCACGGGCGGCATCCGCTCGGCCGACGAGCAGACGGAGCGCGAGGACGACGTGGTGGGCGGCCTCCAGGGCTCGCAGAGCGGCCCGCAGGACGACGCGGACGTGGGCGTGGCGCTGCGCTCGCTGTGCGTCGTGAACGTGCTGTTCGCGCTGGGCTGGCTGCTGCTGTTCCTCTTCTACTCCAAGCTGCGCTTCGTGCAGGGCTCGTGCGTCTTCTCCGTCGCGGGGCTCTCGGCGCTGGCGGCCATGCTGTTCCTGCTCGAGTCCAGCGACGGCCTGTTCTGGGCCGTCGTCTGCGCGGGCGTCGTGGTGCTCGACTTGGCCTGGTACGTGCGCTCCAACCACGGCCTGGACTTCGTCGCCGTGTTCTTCGAGCTGGTCGTGGAGTTCCTGCTGCAGCACTCGGCGCTCGGGTTTGCCACCTGTGCAGTGCTGGTGGCGTACACGATCTGGGCGAGTTGGATCTGCACGACCATCGGGTACGTCGGACGCGAGCTGTCGCCCTGGAGCTTGTCGATCATGTACCTGGTCTTCCACTTCTACTGGACGTCCAACGTGCTCAAGAACATCCTGACGATCGTGGCGTCCGGCACGACGATGATCTGGTACTACCGCAATGACTCGACAGAGATCTCGCCCGACGTGCGCGAGAACATTTCGGACCACGACTCGCCTACCGACGCCAATGGTCAAGCACAAGACGCACCAGCCGAGTACCTGGATCGGAAGGTGGTGCTGCACTACGCGCGGTGTGCGATGACCAGCTCGTTCGGATCCATCTGCATCGGCTCGCTCCTGTGTCCACTTGCACACCTCGTGTGGAACGCTCTGCGCTGGGCCCGGCGAGACGAGTCGGTGCTGTCGCGGCGGTTCCTGTCGCTGCGCTCGGAGCGGGTGGAGCACTTCATCCGCACGTACCACAAGTACTCGTTCGTGCACATTGCGGGCTATAACAAGACCTACTACGTGGCGGCTCAGGATGCGTGGAGACTGATGGAGCACCACGGCGT
The DNA here is from genome assembly GCA_009729435.1 of Phytophthora fragariae. Classification (NCBI taxonomy): domain Eukaryota; phylum Oomycota; class Peronosporomycetes; order Peronosporales; family Peronosporaceae; genus Phytophthora; species Phytophthora fragariae. The sequence goes on along the minus strand of QQOI01000080.1, from coordinate 104,312 downwards.
CGAGGCAATCGTGGACGACGACCTGACGAGCCGCATCCTGCTGCTCGGAGGCAACGGCTGGGCGGGCGTCATGAGTGCGCTGACTGCGTCGGCCCTGGCTGGTGCATCGTCCCACGCAACCTTCTTCACGCTCACAGCGTTCACGCTCTGCTACACGACGATCTCGCTGGCCACGCAGGTGATAGCGGCTGTCATCAAGACGCTGTTCGTGTGCTTCGCCGAGCACCCGGGACGACTGAGCCAGCTGCACCCGCTCATCTACCACCGCTTCGTGCGACTCGCCGAGCTCAAGAGCTTCCGTGACCACAAGGCACCAGGTAGCACGCGCGCATAGACCACCGAGGACTCCGGACGAGCCCAGGACAACGGGGGGAAAATGGCTTAGACTGCAGGGTCCCCCTCGATAATCAAACTGAATAGCATATAGGACACCGAATTTGTATTGCAGTGCGACAACTGCAACGTCAACAAGTACACCCACCTGAAATCATGGCTACAATTTCACGCGTTGTGATTGGTCCATCCAAACTGAGTTCACTTGTCAACAGTGAAGTCTCAACAGTACCGGTACAGCGTAGAAGGAAGAGACACAACCATGGAGAGCGGTTACCTGCGCGCCGCGATGGCGCTGTCGGCGGCTGGCATGGTGCTTGTGCCTGTGTTCGGTCTGCTGCTGCGGTTCCAGCCGACGTTCGTGCACGGCCTGCGCGTGAGTGCCAGCGCTGCGGAGGTCAACTGCTACCTCGTCGGCGGCCTGTACGCCTGCGTGTTCCTGGTCTGCGGCCTGCTGCTGACGCTCAAGACTCGCGGCTGTTTGGACCGGAAGCAGCACGAGGCTCAAGACGATGTCACACGGAGGAATCAGCGCTATGGCCTTCGGTTCGTGGAGCTGGAGAGCAAGGAGTTCGTCCGATCCATGGACGCCATGGACAGGAGCACCCAAGTGACACCCGCGAAATCTCTCGAGCTGCCCACCAAGTTCCCGAGCAAAGCCGACCCAGTGTAGTCGAAGTTGAAGCAGCCTCCTGGACCACGTGCAGGTGGTCGTGACGAGTCGACGTAATTAGTTTAGTGAAGCACGAAGAGCCGACGTCTATGAGCTCTTGAAAGTGCGCGAGTACAATAGTCAAAAACACAAGAAGAAGATAATGATGAAGGAGCACATTCAAGCTCTACTTTGGACAACTTGATGGTCTCTTTGTGACTGGTTGCGGGGGGTTGTTAGCACTTGTAGACGAGGACGCCAATCTCGCCCACGTACAGGTACAACATGTGTCGCTGCTGGTAGCTGATGTCGAACCCGTAGCCCTCGCCGATGAAGCAGTGCCACGACGACCCGAACTTCTTGTCCATGCTCTGCTTGATAAGCTGCGCTGCGGCCTCGTAGTTCTTGACGGGCACGTGCTTGTCACACGCCATCGTGATGATCTCGATGGTCTCCGTGCACACCTCCGCAGTCATGTCGTTGTGCTTCAGGTGTGGGCGCGACGAGATCTTGCGGTACTCCTGCTCCGTGATCTCCGACGTGGCGTCGCTCTTCACAGCCTCGGGCATCCTGCTCGCTGGCGATGTGCCTCTCGGAGTGAAGTCTAATACTGAACGTGACTCTTCGAGGCGTCGCAAAGCTCCAACTGAATGGAGACTACAGCCCTAAAGGCACTTGGTCAGCACCACAGCACTTCTAACCCAACCAGGTGTAGCGAACACATTCAATGTCATGGACGCTAGTTACAATCTCTCAAGCTTGGTTTGCCTTGATTTTCTTCGACTCAAGTTCATGTCTTCTCCTTCGACGTCATCAAAGCTTTGTGTTCGCTCAGTCCTTGCGACTGGAGTCAACTCGCCACCGCGTGCTCGAACTCGCACCAACTCAGCCAATGCAACGAGCAGCTGGCAGCTCCATCTTCGGATCGAAAGTACTGCGCGAGTAGCGTCTGTGTGTCATGCGTCCATGATCAAACGTTCCGAGGCGCTGCACCCCACAGAGTATCGCTAGAATTCTGTGTCGCGTTCAGCGCGTTCCGGCAGGCCGAGTGAGTGGGGCCAGACAAGTCCTGCGAGCCTCCCGATGGTCCTGACGCCGTTCAGAAACGCCTTCCCAGTTGCAGACGCACGCGTGGTGGTTGCCTTTCAAGCGCTCGTGTGTGATGCCTGCTGGCAATGGCGATCCTTCTGCTCGAATAGGATCTAGGCATGAGCTTCTGACAGCACGAGTGACTGATCGTCCGCTGCGTTGATCGTCCAGCACTGCGACGACCGCAGGCACGAATGAATCCAGAGGCGGCAACATCGAGCAATAAATGGGACGGGCACCGAGGCGTCCGGCTCGGAGTTGGGCCCTGCTTCTTGTTCCTTGCTGGCCCAAGGCGACAGGAGCTTGAGTCGATCCAAGTCATTCCTCAACTTGCCGTCGCATAGCAACAGCCGCAGCTCACACCGACGCCAACAATGCAATTCACTTGGTCCACCGCCCTCACCTCGGCTGCGCTCGCCTTCAATTCGGCCGATGCGCACGGGTACATCTCGAACCCAGCGGCTCAATTCGTCGACCCGACCACCTCGACGTACTACGCCAAGATCATCACAGCCGACGTGAACAGCGCCTTCGGAGGCCTCAAGTGGGACGACAGCCCGGAGGCCAACACGGCCACCTTCACCTCGTCCTTCGCCAACGCCGGCTACTCGTCGCTGCGGAACATGCTCGACCAGCAGGTCACGGACTGCGCCAACACGCGCACTGACGTTTCGGTCGTGGACGTGTCCGGCCTCACGGTCATGAGCTGGCAGAACGACCAGGAACAGAAAGGCTTCATCGACTCACACCATGGCCCGTGCGAGGTCTGGATCGACGACACCATGGTGGACCACCAGGACGACTGCGTGGCCACGTACGGCTCCGGGTACCCGGCCAAGGTGAACGCCGACTTCTCCAAGTGCTCGGGCGACTGCACGCTGCGCTTCTACTGGCTGGCGCTACACCAGCCCAATTGGCAGATCTACAAGCAGTGCGTGCCCGTCACGAACAACTCGGGGGCCCAGACGATGGTGCAAGGCACGGTGACTCCCGCTGGTTCGACCACCGAGACTGCCAACGAGAGCGACGGCGGCTGCCAGAACCGCGCTCTCCGCACCGCTGACGACGCTCCGACCCACCTGTCCAACGGTGTCGAGATTGACTGGACGGACAACCGATTCCTCCGCGCCTTCAACGACTTCGCAGCGAGCTTCCAGCAGAGCGACTGAATCTACCGGTGAGGCGACTGTGCAGTAGACAATAGCGACTCGCCCTCAGACAGCGATGTCGATAGCGTATGTGTAGTGTGTTGTTATCCCTGGTATCCAGGGGTGATATCTGAATTGAGTGTACATGTACTGTATCAACTTGGTCATTGCCAACAAAGGCAAGTGTTGCACGTTTCGATGATTGGCCGACTGGCGAAATGGCTACAGCTGAAGATTACTCTGTTTGAAGATTACTCTAGGGTTGACGTCCGTCGTAGGAGGCGGCGTAAAGTTGTGCACGAGGGCGTTGTGTTTGGGTACCGGTACATGTATGTGCATGTATTATGAGTCGATCGCAACCAGCAGCTACGGGGAGTCGCGGCGAATCGTGGGGTCCTTGTGCTCGTCGTAGTTGCGCTCTAGGTAGTCGACGTGCACGAAGGCGCGCTCCACGTTGTCCAGCTCCTCCACCTTGTCCTGCAAGCTGAGACTGATGTCGTGGGCGTCCTTGACCCACATATCTTCGGGCAGGATGACTTCCATCTCGACCAGGTAGTTGTTGCCGAAGTGGTATGCACGCACGATGTCGGTTCTCATCATCGGGTGGTGAACGTCGCCTAGCAGTCGGATCTGATCAATAAACTCCTGGTCGGCCTCTGTAATGCACACCCGAGAGCAGTTAGGACGAGGTAAACTACCGGTAGCAATGAAGCAGAGGGAAGTTGGCACGTACGCAGGCCAACGAGGCGCTCCACTTGCTCCTTTCCAGTCGCGAGCCAGCTGACTGCAATGTAAACCGAAATGACGATGGCGCCGACCGAGTCGAGGTACCAGAGATTCGAGTGCCAGTGGGCGGCGAAGGCAGCGGCGACTGCGACCGTGTTGCTGAAGACGTCGTTGCGGTGGTCCTGCAGCACCAAGCAGCAAAGCACGGGGTCAGGGTTGGTTGTGTCCAGAGACGCGGCTCGAAGCTGTTAGACGAGCGTCGAGATTGACTGGCAGCGAACGGTACTGTACCTGTGCGAGGGCGTCGGCCGATGGCGAGTGCGACGCGATCTTGGCGCAGACGTACCACAGCACCAGCTTGATGACGATGGCGACCAGCAGCACGACCATCGTGAAGTTGGATATCTCGAGCACGCGCTGGTGGCCGTTGAACCCCTTGACGAGCGCCTCCACCGACTGCTGAATCACTTCAATGGCTGCGAAGACCCGAACAATAAAATTAAATAAATAAAACGGATGAAATTGCAGCCTGCAGCTGCTCACCTGCCATGCCCATGAGTGTGGCCGAGATGATGACGGCAATGGGCTCGAGCCGCCGTCTGCCGGCCGGGTACTTGACGCTGGGCGTGTGCATCCGCTTGTCCGAGTACCAGAAAAGCGCCTGCGACGCCAGGTCCAGGATCGAGTCCACGAGCGACGACAGCACGGCCAGCGAGCCGCTGGTGAAGGCCGCGTACGTCTTGACAATAGCCAGCGCCTGCGTAGGTCAACAGGCGAGTGAGTACCTGCTAGAAGCCAAGTAGAAGCAAAGCCCAGTACGCACCACGTTGGCCGCGAGCGACGCGTTGATGGCGACCTGCACGCGCATCGTCGAGTGCGAGGGCGACGCCAGGTGCTGCGCCTCCACGTCCGCCTCCTTCTTGAGCAGGAAGGCGTGCGACACCTGCGAGCGGCGGTAGCGCTCGTCCACTTTGGAGCCGCCGGGCGTCGTCGTCGCCACGGACAGCGACCCGTAGCCGCTGGGCGTGTGCGGACTCCGCTGCTGCTGCCGCGGCGGCGATGGGGAAGCGAGCGGCGTGGATTCGGCCATCGGAGAGAGGAAGCGGCTGGTCTGAGGACAATTCGCGAGTGGTCGGGCGGTCGTCGAAGCAGCGTCGAGTTTCCCGCTGAGGATAGTGAAAAAACTGACTGACCACCTTGACTTCGACGTCGGAACCGCTCTCAATTTGATACGATTGATCAGGGAGAAGTATCGAGACTTGACCGCTTTCAATACGTTACTATAAGTTTAAAAAAACTATGGACGCAGTAAAGTTAGAACCTCTTTCACAGTGTTACAGTATTCGATACATTATGCAAGTATGTTTGACCGCGCTGACAATGAGACGACTATTTTCTATACGCCGGAACGGCCTGTTCGTCTCCAGTCAAACGTTGCGGCCCAAAGTCAGAGTCGAACGAAGCGTAGTGTAGTGTAGCCATGTTCGTGCTGACGCGCATCTCGGACGTGATCCCCGTGGCGCCGGAGCTGTTCGACGCCGACTACACGCAGGTGCTGGTGGAGGAGATCGACCGCAAGTACGCGAACAAGGTCATCGCGGACGTGGGGCTCTGCCTCACGCTCTACGACTTCGTGAGCATCGGCGACGCGTTCGTGCACCCGTCGGACGGCACGTCGCACTCGCAGGTCGAGTTCCGGCTCGTCGTGTTCCGCCCGTTCGTGGGGGAAGTGCTCAAGGGCCGCATCGTCAGCTGCACGGAGGAGCACATCCGCGTGTCCATGGACTTTGTGCAGGACATCATCATCCCGTCCTACGCGCTGCAGACGCCGTCCTACTTGTGAGCCACGCACTGTACTGGGGTGACAAGGGGCCCGTACTGGTAGCTTACACACACTTGTTGCTGTTTGTTGTTGTTGTTGTTGCTGCAGTGACACGGCGGAGAGGCTGTGGGTGTGGAAGTACTCGGAGGGACAAGGTGCGGAAGGACGGACGAAGACTCTGTGACCATGCAGACGATGTACTGATTGACGTGTGTGACGACGTGTTTGCAGAGAAATTCTACATGGACCTGCACGAGGAGATCCGCTTCCGCGTGACCAACATCAACTTCACGCGGGTGACCAAGACGGCCAAGGGTACGACAGGCTGTTTGAGCTGAGCGGAGCGGGGGTTTGAGGTGCTTATTAACGGTGCTGTGTGCTGCGTGTTTCAGGTATCCAAGCCACGACGACCGAGGCCACGGACAAGGCGGAGAAGGAGGTCAGTGCGGGCGACATGCGGCAGTCGCTGGCTCGCCGGCGGTCGTCGAGCGTGGATCTGTCGGACAAAGACCCCACGCCGTCCGCCATACACATCCTGGTGAGTGCAGCCAGTCGATCTCTCTGTCGCTGTGGTGTATAACACAATATCTGACCGCTGTGTTGATGCGCAGGGAACGATCGACGAGGACGGCCTGGGCTTATCATCGTGGTGGACGAGTTAATTTACCAGCGGTTAGTAGAGACGCACGCCCTTAACAAAAACGCAGTTAGCCCTTTTCACACGTCGAGTGAGTAGTTTGTCGGTCGTCCGTTACAGTCCCAGGGGCCATCGCCACAAGATCAGCTCGAGCATGTCGTCGGAAGCAGCAGCCGCCACGGCGCTCAAGTCTCGGGCCGAAGTGCAGCTCCTGAACGTCCTGAACCAGAAGAAAGCGCGCTCGGCGTCGTTCTACCTCAAGGAAGAGCAGCAGAAAGCGCTGGCGGAGGATGAAGAGGACGAGAAGCTGGTGCAGACACGGAATCGCATCGCCTTGGAGGCGATGCCTGCGTGCACGGAGCAGGCACGACTGGTGTCGGAAGTTCGGCAGCTGGAGGACGACTACTTCATCGTCGGAGCCGAGGACAACCAGAGCGCACACCAACCACAGGAAGGTCCGAGTCAGATCGAGCTCAACGAGGTTCGTCGGCGCGATCGCCACATGGAGGCGCAGATGCAGTACGCGAACGAGGTGAAGGCGATCAGTGAGGACGTGGAAGTCGCGATCATCCGAGCAGCCGACGACGTGAAGGAAGTCCTGGCAGCTATCGATGACGGAATCCGAGAGGCCCAAGCTGCTCTAACGAGCAACGACTTGCTGCTGGCATCCGACAACGAGAGCATCTTGACGATGTGGAGCGAGTTGGAGGCCGTTTGCCAGCGAAGAAGCGACGAGATCACGCGGTTCGCGGCCAGACTGGATGAGATCGAGCAGACTCGAATCCATCGCGTGCGGGTCGGACTGCAGCGCTTGACGCATGTCCTGATGGAAACAGCACACGCTTTGCCGCCCGAAGTCGAGCGCATCATTGAAGCGGAGGCGTACGAGGTGAACACTGTCGTGATCTCCAATCGCAGAGTGTACGCAGACCTGGTGGCCAGAATGGGGACGGCAAATGTCGACGTGTTCCTGGGCGCCAGGCTTGCGTGGGAACAGGGTCAGATTCAGTGGCGTCACTTACGACACGATGATGCCGTCGCGAAGTTTCAAGCCACGCTCGACTCGCCTGTCTTCACCGACCCGGAAGAGAGACGACACGTGCTTCAGCAGATTCGTGTCTTCCAAGAGAAAATTCACCGCGAGCAGCGTCTTGAGGTTCTGAAGCGATTGGAGGAGGCTGGAGCCGCTCTCAGCTCGGAGCTAGCGAAGCGTATTTTGGAAGAGCTTCGTGCTACGCAGCAGCTCGAAGAAGATGCAAACCAGTCCTTCTCCTCCGACTTAAGGGGGCTGCACCAATCGAAAGGCGACGCAGCGAAAGCATTGCGAGAAGATCTCCGACTGGAGCTTCATGGGTTTGGGGCCATGGCGAAAGAAGGAGCGATCGAAGAGGCCAAGAAAACTCTCGTGACTTTGCTTAGTGATGACTCCATGGAGAATTTTTTCCGTGCAGCTGGAGGTTTGAAGACGGAGCTAGACACGCTGGCAAAGCAGTTGTGCGTCGCGGATCTCATTTACAACGCAAACCTGGAGCCGGTGGTAAGCTCGGTGGGAGTTCTCTTGAGTGCGTTACCGTTGGGAAGCGTGATGGAAAAGCAGGGCAAGGAGGCCGAGCGGAAGGCGGTGCAAGCGACTCTCGAGAAGATTCGCAAGGCCGGCAAGGCCGAGATTGTGTCGCTGCTACCGTCTCTGCAGACACAAATATCGATGCTGATGAACCTTGACGAAATGAGCGACAGTTTTAAGGGAGAGCTTGAAGACATCATGACTCAGTTGGAGACGATTATCCAGGAGTCTGGGTCCCTACCTCAAGCTACTGAGGACTCGCCTTCATCTCCACTCAAACGCACAGGTAGTATGAGTCCGGTCAATTCGTCAGCTTCCAGCGACAAGTTTTCATCTCGCTCTCCTTCGCTGGTTGCCCCAGTGAGCCCCAAGAGCATGAGGAAGAGCTCTGCAATGTTTGGTGCGGTGTCGACTACTAAAAGCAAGACAAGCGATGGACCGCAAACTATTGGCAGTGCTGTCGATCTCCAAGCGATTCGAAAGGTGCAACGCCGCCTTGGTACGCTGGTGTATGCTTCCGAGTTGGGTGCCCCCTGGCAGCAGCATCTGCACTTTATCGCAGACCAGCTCCTTCTGCAGCAGCATGCTAACTGCACCGTCGACGACGTGATCTCCCGTGAATGTGACAACCTCATCGAAACACGGCAACAAGAAAGTCGTTTACTGGTGGAGGAAATGGGGAAGCGAATGGAACAACAGAGCGCGCTACTGCACGACCATGTCGAGAAGCTGGCCAAATTTTTCCTCCAGGTGGCACTTTGCATGGAGGAAAGTGCCGACAAGGTCGAGTACGTGAACTTGAGCGTGATGGATCTGCTTGACACTCTCAAGGAGAACGACGAAGAGACTCTAGCAGATCTGGAGACAAAGTTTACGCAGAGCTGCGCGCGTCTTCGCCACTCTCCTAATGACAACGTCCTCCGTGATGAATTCCAGCGATCGTCGGATCTCCTTGTGCTCATTGAAGGAGAGTATCGGACATATGACAAACGAGTGTCTTTGGCGGCAGACAACAACGTAGTGGCAATCGCCAAGCAAAGATCACTGTATCTTCAACGCCTCTGCGACTTCTTTGGGCTGAAGCAGCTTCATCACCCTGAAAGTGCTGATGTATTTAACTTGAACCACTTCCTCAGTGCGCAGCACATCGAAGAAGTACTAAACCCAGTCGCTCAAACAATGGCGGATGACTCGACTGCTACAAATTCCAAGGTTGTATCTGCTGAACCGGAGTTTCGTCCATCAGAAGACGACATTTTCCGAGCAGGATCAGGCTTGGAGCTGATAGTTGTTCGCTCCCCTGCGACCCTTGCTCATGGCATCCTGGCTCAGAGTGAAGACGAAAGCGACGATCAGGAACACCCTGAAGTATCGAGTAATGAACTAAAGGAACCACAGGAAGACCAGCCTAGCCGTCAGAACGAAGGAAGTGACACCATTGAAGCTGAGCCAGATACTTCACGTTCGTTGCAACAAGCCGTTCTGGAGAAGGTTCAAACGGAGTTCCTGGTACTGAGTGTCACGAGCGACACAGTCGAGGGTATGCTCGCCACCTTCCGAGACTCGATTTTGTCGAAGTACGATTCAGACGCCGCCGTAACGTCGACGCAGACGGAAGGCACACGAGATGAGCGCCATGCAAGCTCCTCGATGCTTCTGGAGGAGAGACTGCGCGTTCACTGGCCTCGTAAAGGGCGGCTGGACGTGCAGTTTTACCAGCCTCGAATGGGCGAGCTCTTGAACCACCAGCAGCGACAAGAACGTCACTTGAGGGGGCTCTGGACGAAGGTGGAAGAGCAGCAAGCATCGTTCGCTAAGAGAGCTGAGGAGGCTCTTGTTCATATTGAGCACGCTCGAATGGCGCAGATTAGCTTCCAAGCGCAGCTCCCGCTCCAGCTAAGCCTGGCTGCACTTCAGGGCCTTGAAGTAAAGGCTAAAAAGCATCTCGGCGTCTTCAAAAGCGAGGCGATGGAGAAACTTGTTACACTCCGTACGATGACAGACAGTGATCTCAACAATTTGTTGACCTCGTGCCAAGATTACGTCCGTGCCTGCTCTTCGCAGCTATTCCCCGACTTGACGAGCTGTGAGATCATCAGTGGATGCGACTACCACCCAGAGGAGATCACCGCAATCAAGGAGAAACTATTCGCAATTGAAGCGCAAGCTCGTGATCGGATCTCCGAGCGAGAGAAACAAATTATTGGGATCGGTAACAGCCAAGGTCTGGTGCTGGAAATGTGGCAAACATTCAAAACGAGGTATCAAGCTTGCGTGCAAAGCTTGGCTATGAAAGAGGGGCTCGGTCAAAAGTTCGGGCTTCCTCGTCGAGCAGCCCAAGAGCGCTACCGGTCTGAAATGACGCGGTGTGAAGCGCGTTCTGCATCGATTAATGCGTTGCTAGCCTCTCTTCAATCGATAGCCGACGGAGAGAAAAATGGCAGTCGCTCAGAGTTGGTACAGGATGGACGGGAGCTGACGGGTATCGTTCTACCCACGCTGATGCAACTTCGAGCCAAGATCTATCAGCGTGGGATGTACTTTCGGTTCTTAAGGAGTCCGAGCCAGCTCGAGTTGAAGCCGGTCGAGTTCAACCCCGGTGTAGGACAGAATGGCGAGGGAGGCCAGAGCGTGATACGCGATCTTGAAGTCGTTGACGAGGAAGATCAGACGCTTGCCATTCCCTTCCTCGAGTTTGCCGATCAAGTGAGTATCAAGTGCCAAGAGGAAACAAAGGTGCTGTACCAGCAAGAAGGGAAAACCGAGGAGCTTCCGCCATCCGGCGTGCCTGTCGCTTTGGAGGAATATCTCGCCAACCAATTGGAGAAAGCGCGGTTGTTTGTGATTCAACAAGAAACGTCGTATCGCGAGCAAGTGAGTGCTTTTGCGCATTTGTTGACGCTTGTTCCAGGGACCGTGGTGACGAATTTCATGGAGCATGCGAAACAACAAATGCGGCTGAGGATTTCCGACATAACCGCAGCGTTTGAAGCTCAGTATCAGTCGTGGATGAACGTGAAAACTCAGCATACAGTAGAGCTGCGGCCTCATCTCTGTAGCCCGAACAATGCCCATCTCTTGCAAGAACTCGAAGAACGCGAACAAACACGGTCAACATCAACTCAAGTTGCGTTGTTCGACCATCGGATCCAGTTCTTGGCCGGACAGATCCAATTTTCCATGGCGTTTGAAGCTCGACTCGTTGGCCTCTGTCAGTGTCTCATGTTGCTGCTGGATTCGTCGGTGCTGTCACTAGATGATCTCAAGCCGTTCTCGGGCGAGGAACTGCCAAAGACCAAGCGCAAGTCGCTCAAGCGGCTACGCAAAATGGCCAGAGTGAACGAGGTGGGAGACCCTCGTGAAGTCAAAAGAACAGCTGCAGAGCTACAGAAATTGACGCAAAGTGGAGAAGCCCCTCGGTTCCCAGTGCGGTCTTGGTCCGGTATTCCTTCCTTCGGGTTGCAGTCACTTTGGGAAGAGGTGAAGGCTGAGATTCTTGCGAAGGATGCAGGCCTCGCATCTGCATCAATCGTGAAAGCCCAGTCTTCCATCCAAGATTTGGTGTGCGTCTCTCTAGTGTCCAATGATGGCACATGCACGACTCTCCTCACACCAGCACATAGGGCGCTCATCAGAGCTCGGGACAAGGCCTATGCTGACTATGTCAAGTTTTGCCGCGAAATCACTCGACAGAGTCTGGATGGTCTGTATGAACGACTTGAAGACGACGTCAAGTGGACACTAAGCTGGGAGAAAGGGATAGAAAACATGAAACAGCAACAGTTGCGATAACCACGAAGGGCCCTTAACTTGAAGCCTTAAAGCAACCTAAGTACATGTGTAAATTGATACACCGTAAATTCCGATACCACACACACCTAAGCTTAATACTACGAAGTATTATACTTAACAGTATATTGTGAAAACCGGTCAGAATGTCTTCGAGCAATCGCCTGTAAATCAGGGATTTGCACGCATCGGATGATAGCTAAATCGCACACCATATTATTTAAATATGGGTATTAAAGGGGGTTCAGAGGCCTCAACCGGAGTGGCGTCGTATCAAGCGATCAACTCTTATTAAGCCAGCTATTAGCGCGGCGGAGGACAAGCACTAGCCAGGGGGAGAATAAATGCACAATTATTTCGAGTTTCGACGCAGCAGAGTTCCGTTGGTGTGCGGTAATTTGCACTATGCGTACGGAATACCGTGTGCGCGAGTAGGCCGGATTTTTGGCATCAGCGCGTGTACTATTCTCCGATGGTTCAATTCAAGGACACGTAGTGCCCGGAGGGCGCAAAAATGTGGTCATGCTACCTGTTCCTGGCCTACGATTCATCGACGGCTACGTCAAGGGTCATCCGTGTTTCTGTGTGGAAGAGCTCCAAGCGGAGTGCTCCCTGTCACGCGGGCGAGGGTTTCCATTGTGTGTTGGGCAGCAGAATTATATACGAACAAGAGCCTGGAATGCCGACTTGCAAGTCGGCATTTCGGCCTATTAATAGTTAAATCGGCTGTGAATGCGATTGGCGCCTATCTTAAGACTGTTTCAATTTGGAGTCCAACCGAGGGTAACTATTACTAAATACGACTAGTCCCGAAATAAATAAGAGTATACAAATCTAAATAAGACTCTAAAGCGGCCGATTTAGATTCGGATTAGACATTCTGGCCGGTTTTCACAATAATACTTAGCACGCAATGCCCGTAAGAACCCGCAGGGTCCTTACGGGGGGCAAAAATAAGGACTTATCGCATCGTTTTGAAATTTGGCATGCGTGTTCACGTATGTATGGAAAGAAGACTTGCAAAGTTTGAGCGTATAACTAATTGAACTGCGAAAAAAGTGGAGGACGGGTGTCATGGCTCTCAAATCACCAAAGCGCCGACTACACCTTCACTCTAATTAGTCTGACCATGACAACTTATGGTTTTTGATTTTTGTTCTCTGGATTTTATATCCAGAGTCCTACCAGAGGTATGAATTCTACGTACACCTTATACCCTTATAAATTCGATAACGGTTAGACCACAAATACGTTTAAATAATCTTGCCTATATTTTTTTTAATATGATATCCTGCTAGGAAATGGTATTATTTGGTGAATGTTGACCCATCCGGAGAAGATTAAGATCCATATCCTGTTAGAAGGGATACACTCTTCGATTTCATTGTATATGCAACATTTGATTAATCTGTTACACTCACGCAACATAAATGGATAAAATTTGCAAGGCGCAGATCAACAATACAAGAACAACCCCCACATGGACGAGGAGTGAGACGTTCATGAAGCTCGATCTCAAGGAGCGAGACTTGTATGTACATCGAGGACGAGATCGAGCAGATGGATCCACACAAGGATGAGGTCTGGGCCGGTCGAGGAGACCGTTGGGTGACCAAGCTGATCTTCGCTTCGAGATCGTACCCAGTCGCTGTGAAAGTGGTGAACATTTCGGACAATAACCTGACCATCAGTTTCCAAACACCCATTGCGAGGGTGGAACGAGACTCCTTTCCGATGGCTGGTCGTTTCGTACGTCCAGGAAGCCGGACATATCTGGAGTGGAAAACATCTCATCTACGAGTCTACCTTCTCCGATCAGATGGAACGCAGGATTAACGAGGTGACCCAGCTGTACGAAGACCAAGACCCGCCTTGCGTCGAAAAGGAGGAGTATGGTTGGCCGACCCGAGTGTTGAGACGATCGACTCCAGAATCCGCTGCGGTGCGAATCGTCCAAAAGACTGAGCAGGATCGCCCGTCCTCTGAGACGTCCAAGCGAGAAGAGCCGAACTCTGAACCAGAAGTGCACCTGGAGCATGGATCGGATGTACAGCCTGTCGGTTTGGAAATGGATGATGAAGACGAAGGTGATTTTGTTGATGCTCTGGAAGAGGTCATGTCTCCCAGCGAAGATGACGACGGAGATGAATACTTCGACGCGATCAGTCTGGATGACGACTCTGTGTGTGACCCTCCAAACGAGATTCTCGAGGAGGGGGATGATGAAGTGCCGGTCCAAGATTGGCCTTGCACACCCTTGCGGAAATTGGAGTTGGAGTACGAGCGCTGTATGAAGATGAATGCGGAGGACTTGGACTCAGAACCGACCATTTACATCCACGAAGGGAGTGAGTTGCTGTAGCGGGGCTACACATTCGGCTGACCTCACCTTAGTGCAACACGCACTAAGTGGATACATTCAGGTGGGCCACATTGCAGTGTGGTCACCATTCATATTAGGAAGCAGTCCTATTGGTCAGAAAGCAGGGTCTTTCTGCCAACCACTCGTTGGCAGAACCTTTCTTTATAGATATCAGTTTTAGGAGGAAAGACACAGTTAACATTCAATTCAGTTCTCATTTTACCGCAAAACTACTATTTGTACCTTTATTTAGATCTAATTATACTTGTGGATACAAGTATACTTAATCTAAGTTAAATACACCTTACGCTTCCTCATACACGTGCGCTCACGTGTAAGCTAAAGTATTGGGCTAAGTAAGCCCATTACAGTTGCTGTCCCAGCTCCGGGATCAGTTAGTGCTCCTCCCGGAGTTGAAGGATCTGAGTCCCAGCTGTGACATCGAAACTGCAGACGTCGGAGAGCTGGGGATTACGACTCCAGACGAGGAACACAAGATGAGAAACATTTTGAAGTATCATCGCAGTATCTTTCTGGGTGATGCTAATGCCGCCCCTGCCCCGGCTCGAGGAGTAGTATGTGACTTGGATGTTGGAGATGCCAAGCCGGTGGCTCAGCGTTCACGATCTGTGGCCCCACACCTTTCGATGAAGGTATACGAGTTGATCAAGAAACTTTTGGAGAAAGGACTTGTGGAGCATTCCGAATCGCCTTGGGCTTCGCCCATCGTCATCGTCTTGAAGAAGAACGGGGTCGACATCCGGATGTGCATCGACTACCGGGTTGTGAACATGTTCATTAAACTTTCGAACTACCCGCTGCCTTTGATCGATGATCTGCTGATTGGTTTCGAGAGCGCGATGTGGTTCATGAGTCTGGACATGGCTAGTGGCTTCTGGGCGATTCGTATGACGGAACGCGCGAAGCTGATCTCCGCTTTCGTATGTCCGTTTGGACACTTCCAGTGGGTGCGTATGCCGTTTGGATTGAAGAATGCCCCCCTGGTGTACCAGGCAGTAATCAACAACTGCCTACGGGGTTTCGTTCGTCTGCCACCCGAGGAGGAGGCCGAAGTTGATCAAGACGTACTGGACTTCCTGCAGTTGGAGTGTCCAGGAGGAGGTGTCACAGAGGAGAAAGTCCCAGCCCTGACAGATACCATGACGGTATTCCAGAGGAACATTCCGACGCCTTCTCACATGGGACCTGTCCTCGGACGCAGTTCTTATATCGACGACATTGCGCATGGAGCAGTTTCGTGGGATCAACTCTGTGAGGACCTGAACAAGCTGCTATTCCGGCTGAGGTATTGGAACATCTCCGTGAGTCTGCCGAAAAGTGAGTTTGGAAAACGATCGATCCCCTACCTTTCCCACGAGATCAGTGCAGAAGGCATCCGAGCGACGCCGAAAATTGCAAAAGGGGTTCAGGATCTGCCGTTTCCGAACACTCTGAAAGGAGTTCAGTCATTTCTCGGAAGTCTCAACTACTATCACAAGTTTATTGAGGACTTTCCGGTAGTGGCTGTCGTTCTGTACGAATTGACGGACGAGCAGATACGCTCCAAACGAGATTTGTCCCGGGCCAAGGAGTCGTTCGAGATTCTCAAACGGAAGATTGTGTCGACTCCGCTGCTCCGACATCCAAACCGGACAAAGCCCTTTGTCATCATTCCTCACGCTAATCGGTGGGCCGCATGCGCTGTGCTCGGGCAAGAGTACGATGGAGTCATTCACCCGGTACGCTATACCGGACGTGTTCTGAACGACGCCGAACTCCGGTATCACATCGCGGAGAAAGAAGTCATAGCGGTGTTGCGAGTCCTTCAAGTCTTCCGGACACTGATCGAGGGATGTCCTCTGATAGTATACACCCGATACTCCGTTCTGAAATGGATCATTCAATCCAAGACGGCGGACGGGAGGTGTGTTCCGTGGGGAGTGACTTTGTCACATTGGAACTTGGACATCCGGAAGGTGAAGAAGGACGAAGATGGCCTAGCGGCGATCATGGGTGCAGGAATTACTCCCAGAGAGCATCTAGATGAAGTCGCAGAGTCACTCGTCCCAGCGAAGGGTCTCGTTAAGGCACCCCCGGTCATCAGCGTGGAGATGTTGGAAGACGACTTTGAAGGTGTGGTGTTGAGTTTCGATGGAGCTGCGAAGACTTCGACCCGGAAAGGAAGTTGTGGTTGCGTCTTGTGGAAGTTGCCGGGTTGGTCTGTCATGGAAGCCCAGGGTTTCATCCTGGAAGATGTCACTGTGAACGACGCCGAATACAACGGACTCCTGAAGGGTTTACAAATGGTCCGTGGGAGAAACATCACAGAGTTGGTCGTCGTCGGCGACTCCCGGATTGTCATCCAGCAGGTCCAAGGTCTCATCAATTGTCATCAACCGAACCTGCAGAGGAAGTTGGCCGAGTGCGAAGCCATGAAGGAACATTTCACTTCTCTCAGATTGGTCTATGTAAAGCGGGATTTCAACCAGGCCGCCGACTACATCACTTCAAAGACACTTGTGCTGGACGACTCCTGGACTGTCCAGGAGGAGGATGAACGGCGTCATCTGGAACAGGTATCTAAGATCCCTGAGCAGTTGATGAAATCGCAGGCGAGTCCCGGAGTAGACATCCGTGTCCCGGAGAGTTTAGCTGATGTGAGTTTCCAAAAGGAGAATGTGGATGTTGGTTCCAAATCGTCTCCGCTTCCAAATGTAGTTCGAGTCATGGCCGCCGTGACCCGGAGTGGTGCACAGAGAGAAGCGGAAGATTCCTCCCGACCTCCTCTGGGACCGTTGGAATATCAAGCCGAACGGTGGCGACGTATCAAGGTCCACCAGAGGAGTGAAGAGTATCTCGCAGAGTTGGTGCGCTTTCTGAAAGGAGACTTCGAGTCGTTCTCGCCGAGACGTCTCCGGAAGATCGGCAAGGTTGCCGACTTGTTTGCATTAGACTCTCGCGGTATTCTATACCGATTGGCACGGTCCACCCGAGATCGGCCACGAGACTTCGCAGATGAGCCACGACTAGTTGTACCGAAGGCGCTCCAAGCGGACACTTTGCACTACGCCCACGAGGACTATCAAGGCGGACATCAAGGCAAGACTCGAACCCATGAACGACTTCGTTCGGAGTTCTACTGGCCTGGAATGTACGCAGATGTGGATCGTTTCGTGGAAGAGTGTGTGGATTGTGCAAGTGGTAAAGGTCGACCTCCGAACCCCGGTCCGTCTCCTGGAAACATCACTCCTCGACGACCATTCGAAGCAGTGTCGATGGACTTTGTGACGCACATGCCCAAGTCAGCTCGAGGAAACACATTCTTACTGCTGTTCCAGGATATTTTTTCGGGATACGTCATGTGTAAACCCATGAGTTCCACAACGGCTCAGAATGTCGCAGAGGCGTACGAGGAGCGCGTCTTCCGGAGTTTTGGAGTCAGCTGCCTGATCCGTCATGACCAAGATCCTCGATTCATGAGTGATGTTTTCACCCGATTCCGAGAGTTTTTGGGGAGTCGACAGCGAGCTACCTTAGCATACCGACCCCCAGCGAACGGTCAACAAGAGAGGTCCGTCCAAACGGTGATTCGAAGTGTCCGAGCGTATATCGCAGAAGCTGACCAAAGCGACTGGGACGACCACGCTGAGAGGTTGATGTTCGCCCTGAACACGTCTTTCGACGCAACTCGTTTGGAGACTCCCTTCTACCTAGTTCACGGATGGGACGCCCAAGGGACGGTATCCGCGATGTTGGGACCCCGACCTTCGAGCGTCCAGGAGAAGACTGCATACGAGTGGCGCCGCAAGTTCCAACGAGATTACAGCTACGCCCTCGCATGTGCAGAGGACCTCCAGGTCCAAGCGAAGAAAATGCGCTCCGACGTCCAAACGCAGAAGTGGAAGGAACTCACAGAGATGTTGAAGACTGGTTTCGAGAAGGGTGACGCAGTGTGGCTGTACATTCCAAAAGTCCAAACGGGCTTGAGCCGGAAGCTCGCCCACATGTGGCATGGCCCCTTCCGGATTGATGAAGTGCATGATGACTTCCGGGTGCGGCTTAAGGTCGAGGGCACGGGTTACCGTGTCAACCCTTGGGTACACATTAGTCGCCTGAAGCCGCGAGCACTCCATCCGAAGCGACCAGTCGAGGAGGTCGAGGTCGGAGAGGATGATGATTTCGATACCGCACTCCTTCCGGAAGACAGTTGGGAACCCGACTCTGGGAGAGATGAGTACGAAGTGGAAAAGATTCTCGACCTGGGGTGGTCCAAACGGACGCGGACGTCCAAGCGCAGTAAGGAATATTTGATCAAGTGGAAGAATTACGACGATCCTGAGTGGCTACCTGTCTCTCAACTCAGTTGTGGTGCACTACTCTACGAGTTCAATCAGAGCGCCAAAGCCACAGCTCGTTTCCAGTCTATGCAGGCCGGAGACGACCATCCCCGAGTGTAGCGGAGTTTACCATGTTAAACCCGCTGGACTTGGATCGAGGATGTGTGAATGGATGGCAACTGTTTTGAACGAGAAAGATGAAGAGAGAGTGAAAGTGTGACTGAGAATGAGAAGACGAGGACGCTATGATGAAACGAAGATGATTGATATTCCAGACGATTAAGATGATTACGACTACGCGGGGCAGGACGCTCCGGAAGATGCAATGGAAGATGAACAACGACACTACGTCCGGAAGACGGTGCTTGGATCGACTCAGGGTGTGTCGGAGATGAGATCACGGATGCCGGCTGGAGTCAGCATGTCGCGGGTGTTCACCGGGAGGTGAGCGATGCGTTCTTCGTCCGTCGCACAATGACCCCATTGCAAGCGTGCATGTTCTGCAGCGACCAGGTGGGCAAGCTGCTCCGGGAGAGAATGCGACTGGGACGCCTATCAACCGAGTGCGGCCCAGGGACGAGAGATCCATCGAGAAGTCACAGCGAGTCGGAGCCACCACGTCACCGCGAGGACCGAGCTCTGGAGCAGGTAGCGAGTTGTCCGTTTCGAGGCGCCGCACTTCTAGCCCCGTCAGGAAGCGAGTCACCATGGTGTCTGTCGTCTGCGTCCCGACGGAGTTCGTGGATCCGATGACGCACGTCTGGCGCGAGCTGACTGCGCTGTCCGAACGAGAGCCACGGAGAGCATCGGAGCGCGGGGAACCAGCAGTCGAGTGGCCATCACCCGCATCATCTTCCTCGGTGCCGTTTCTTGCAGGCGAAGGCGTGCCTCGAGAGTCGGCAGGCGCAAGAGAGCTGATTGCCTGGCCACCCTGGCCATCCGTGCCCGCAGTGTTGCCCTCACCAGAGGTGTCGCCTGATGGGAGTTTCACAGAGGCCGGCGGCGCTGTAGCAGCGGACGTGGGGCTCATTGCAGTGCGGAAAGCTTGGTAGATTGTGGAGTGAACACCCGCGGAGCTGGATGGAGCCAAGTCGAGTCGATTTCTGAGAGATGGCGATGGGAACAGACATGGATGGAAAGTGACCTCTGTCAACTGCCAGACCAAAACGTCGTTTGGATGTCCGCCCTCCGTTCGGAAGGTCAGTCGTTCGTGTGATCTTATCACAGTCAATCATCTCGGCGATCGGTTCCTCTATGAGAGACTGGGATCAGAGGGACGGTTGACACGAAGTGACTGAACCAAAATTGCCAAGCCCTGTGCATTCGGATCTGGGAGCCCATGCATGCAGAAGTGAGACTCAGGATACAAGCGGACCCCAAACGACCGGGGATCAAGAGTCCCAGAGTGGAGTTGCAAGCGAGGATCCCATAGTCGAGAATGGTAAAGTCCAGGAGTCGAGACATCAAGAAGTCCAAGAGTCAGCTGTGACGTGATGTCCAAGAGGAGAAGTCACAGAGTGAAGTCACGAAGAGGGTGATGCTCCGGGATGAGTCACCATACAAAGTCCAAGTCAAGTCAGATCTCAAGATGTGTCAAGAGCGAAGAGTGGTACTTATGTACCACGGTCACCCACTGAGTCACACCCACGTGCGAGGATGCGGACCCGACGTGTAGGACGATTACGCGCGCCAAGGTTGAAGCTGGGACGCGCCCCATACAAAGATCAAGATAAAAGAATAGTGTGTGTCGAAGATCGACGCCCAGAACGCAAGCAGAAATCCAGCAGAGATCTTCTCGCCAAGATAAAAGAGAGAGAGAGTAAGAGACCAAGATAACCATTAATAACAGAATCCGTTTTGCCTCAAGACCCGCAAGTGCATCGTAATTCCGAGCACGGGAGCGAGGCGAATACCGCCTGGGACCAGAGGACAGCAGCCTACCGCGATTTTTAGGGACCGCCCCCGGAGGTCTGACTGCCCGACCGTCAACATCCAGACACACCGACCGTGTTAGGGGACGTGTGGGGATTCTCACCCAAAAAAAGGTCAAGTGTGACTGGGGTCACACGCACCGTAGCTTAGAGGAAGCGTAACACGCTAACCACAACAGACGCCTGGCGTCTCTGTTGCTCTTAGTACAAAAGGCCCTGCCTTATCGGTGTCCTTTTAATACCGAGTATTAAAGAGACTTGTACACTTGGAGGTTAGAGTTAAACTGTCTTGTATTAATAACACTCATAAAGTTCTATCTACTGCTTTCTATCTGTATACTGAATCCCTGTCTAAATTGCGATCTTCCTCAGCGGTTGGCTCTCGTGCATCGGGTCCTTAAGTACGATCGACCTAACTTAACTCAGTACGTTGGGGAGGTCTACCATGAATACTCTATAATATAGAGTATGAACGGTAGACCTCCCCAACATACTGAATTAAGTTAGGTCGATCGTCCTTATATTATAAGGACCACTGGTACACAGTACCCATCGTGGTGTGTGACTCTCAGTTCTTGTGGGCCACACCGGCCGGTGTGGTCCACACCGGCCGGTGTGGTCCACACCAGAGAACATCCCTTTTCCTTGAAAAGGTCACTGGCCAATCCTGTCCCCATTACACCCTCCCTCACCCAAACGGGAAGCACCTTTCCCAGGGGAAATCCAGCGGAAACACGAGCACAGCCTCATTCGGCAATTCACGCTCTTCCGAGCACACGCGCACACGGCAAGGCCCACAGGGCATGACGACGGAGACCCGGATCATCGTGCGACCCGCCCCAGACGCCCTTCGGGCTGTAGGCCCCATGAAGACCCACGCCGACGCGCCCACTTCAAGCGACATGGAGGAGAAGCCTCCGGCGCCTGCTTCCAAGAAGCACTCGGGCGATCCGGAGGTGGCGAAGGCCGCGTCGGCTTCCAAGAAGCCCGCGAATGACACGGAGGAGGCGAAGAAGACCCCAGCTTCAAAGAAGCACGCGAAGGACGCGGGCGAAGCGAAGAAGCCTGCTTCTAATAAGCCCAAGGTCGCGGCGGCCAAGGCGAAGGCGAAGAAGACGCCCGCCTCGCCGAAGGCCACGCGGAAGGCGAAGAAGGTGACTGCTTCTTCGAAGCCCGCTCCGAAGAAGCCCGTGGTGAAGAAGCCCGCTGCCAAGCCCGCTGCCAAGCAGCTTCCGAAGACGAAGGGCGAATCGAAGGAGAGCCCGAAGACCCCGAAGCTGCCGCCCAAGCGCACTGATGTGCTGCTACCCGGCCCTCACGAGGACGTGAGCAGCGACTCGTCCGACACGGACCCCGAACCCCGGGTATGTCAGCGGCGCCGACTCGCCTGCTCCTCGAGCTCGGACGTCCACGAAGGACGATGCGGCTTCCGCGAAGGACGCGCCCACTTCCCCTCCGGGGCGTAGTCCGTCGCCGCATCCATCCTTGGAGGTGGACTACGAGGAGTCGGAGCCCGACGTGGACCACGAGGACGGCGAGGTCGAGTGGTCGCCCAAGCAGATCACTGATGCCCAGCGGGTCATCCATCCGGGAAGCCCCATGTCTCCCAAGACTGTGGTGGCGGTGGAACGCGCCCGACTCTTGGAGGAGTCCCTGTCTCGTCGAGACAACCCCCCCGCTGCGGTGTCGGAGCCCCAGGTCATCACCAATGCCGGTGTCGACGAGGGAGTCCCACCTGAGCTGCTTCAGCCCGAGAATCGGCAACACCTGGCCGACCGTACTCATCAGGAGGCCTCTCAGGCGGTGGGCACCAAGCGGGATCGCGAGACCCACGCCCCACGTACCCAAGACCAGCTACTCGCACTGCGATACTGGACTCGGGACGAGTACCGCGAACACCTTCGTCAGAGTCGCATGCCTGGCCCAGGTGCGCCGCAGTGCGACAAGTGTCCGGTCGTGCTCCTGGTGGACACCGGTTTCTCCCGTCAAAGGAACGAGACTGAGTTCGAGGGGTGGTTGGACCACTTGGGCTATCCCAGGCCCGAGTTCTTGAACTTTCCTTATCGGATCGATTGGCTGGCTCAGCGTCGTCTTCGATTTAGCATGGCGAAGATGATCGCTGACAACACGTGACCGAACCGATTCTTTGATCGCCACAAGCTTATGCCGGGCGTCATCCTCGAGGAGGTTCTTCAGAAGATTCAGAAGTCTTGGCAGTCGCAGCCGATAGAGCCAAAGAGTGTTCTCGGCCCTGTCAGCGCCGACCAGGTCCGTGGGCACTCTCAAAAGAGGCCACGAGGTCGGCGCAGTCCTCCTCGAGGCGAGCCCCAGGCTCCCACGAGTTTCGACTACTCGGGTAGCCACGCCACTTCACCAAGTACTGGTACTGGCCGCTACGCCCGCGGCGGTTCAGTAGCTTCTCGACATGGTAGTAGAGGACGCCCTCATTACCAAGCAGAGGCGGCGGAGCCCGCGGCTGCAGTGGTATCTGACCAAGACGCTCAGCATCGTACGACTGGCTCTCGTCCTGACCTGGAGGGCCTTCTCTCCGGTGTGGAGTCTTGTCAGCGACTGCTGGATGGTCAGCGGACCGAGATGGTGGCGCTTCGCGCTCGCGTCCAAGATGCGGAGGCCCGCCTGGAGAACCTCCAGGGTGTCCGAGAGGACTTGGACTGCTTGCGGAACCGCGTCTGGGATCTGCCTCGGCAGTTGGGTGGTGACGTTGACCGCCTGCGTGGGCGATGTTCGCGAGGCGAGGAGAACGACGAGCAGGTGCGCCAGAGCCTGGAGAGGCACCTCGCCTGGTTCCGTGACCTGTACGACCGGATGGGTTACTTGGAGGCGCAAGAGGCTCGCCGCGTAGCGGCTCGTGCTCCTGCGCCTGCCCAGCTTCCCTCGGAAGATCTCGTTCGGATGATGGCGAGTGCCTTTCAGCAGTATTCTGCGACGCAGTCGGCTCCTCAGTCTCAGCAGCCCCCGCCGGGCGATAGGGCTTGAGCAGGCCAACGTAGAACGTCGGGTGCGTGGCCATGGACGATGGCAGATCCAACGTGTAGGCGTGGCCGTGGACCCCGATGACCGTGAACGGCCCCACGAAGCGAGGTCGCATCTTGGTGCTGCCCACAGCAGAGACCGCCTGAGTAGGAAGGTTCTTGGCATTTAATAAGACTTGGTCTCCTAATTTAAACACAAGCGTGTTTTTACGCCCTTGGCGATCACTGTGTTCCTTCTGAGTGTCTTGAGCGGCCGCCATGGCGTCACGGACGCGCTGTCTGACAGCTTCACCGGTCTCGATAAACGAGAGTAGGTTCCGTTTGACGGACGTTCTGAGGCCTTTAAGACCCCTTGGGTCTTCGGCGTTAGCCTCTCCCCCACCCAAATTCGAGGCCGGGGGCAACGTCAGTGGCGTACGCGGGTGCCGCAGCCCGTTCACATAGAACGGGGCGAAGCCTGTGGACGAATGCACTGCATTGTTGAGCGCAAACTCCACTTGTGGAAGAAGCACACTCCACTTCGTGGGCTCTGCTGCGCAGACACTGCGAAGAATGTCCTCTAGAACTCTGTTCACCCGCTCAGTCGGACCATCGGTCTGAGGATGGTCCGCTGTGGACATGTCCAACCTCGTGCCTAAGAGACGAAAGAGGTGTTGCCAGAAGTGGGACACGAACCTTGGGTCTCTGTCACTCACGAAAGCCTCGGGGAGGCCGTGGTTACGAAAGACATTGTCCACAAAGAGCTGAGCTGCCTGAGGCGCGGTCACGCTCTTCCGCACAGCGGCCAGCCGCACCATCTTACTAAGGCGGCAGACAAACACCAAGATGCCAGTGTGGCCACGCGCATCGGCCGGAAGCTCAAAGATGAAGTCCATGCTCACAGAGCGCCAGCAGTCCGCCGGCACCGGCAGGCTCATCAAAGGAGCGGACGCCGAGGGCGCAGGCTTGACGCGCTGACACGTCTCACATGTCTGTACGTACTTACGTACCCATTTGTACATGTGGGGCCACCAGAAGTTGCGGGCTACTGACGTGTACGTCTTCTCCCGCCCCAGATGACCGCTAAGCGGC
The DNA here is from genome assembly GCA_009729435.1 of Phytophthora fragariae. Taxonomy (NCBI): domain Eukaryota; phylum Oomycota; class Peronosporomycetes; order Peronosporales; family Peronosporaceae; genus Phytophthora; species Phytophthora fragariae. The sequence continues at coordinate 79,858 of QQOI01000080.1, read as the reverse complement.
GTATCATGGGCCTCATAGAGGACACGATGACGCAGGTCCTCGTCGTTCGGAACTACAATGCGAGGCTCGTCGCCCCCTTCTACTTGGTAGTAGAGCAAACCCTCCACTACCGAGTAGCGGTGCAGACGTGAGCGTTGTCGCGCCGTAAGCTCGACGACCTTGTTTGGAGCGCTCAGCGCCTCCACTAGACCTGCCAGGTCGTCGTCGTCAGCATACGCCTCACGAATAAGCTCATAGAGCGGTGACTCGAGGTAGGCCAAGTGTGCCAACTCGTAATCTGGCCGCCGGGAGGGCGCGTCCGCGAGGACATTCTGCTTTCCCGGTTTGTACTCCACCGTGAAGTTGTATTCAGCAAAGAAAGAGAGCCACCGCGCCATGCGCTGAGAGAGGTGAGGCGACGAGGTCGCCGTCCTCAACGAGGCATGATCTGTGTAGATCACAAAGGGTTTTTGACCTAACAGGTGCACCCGGAACTTAACCAAGGCGTATTTCATCGCCAAGAGCTCCTTGTCGTGGACAGGGTAGTTCTTTTCCGCCGCCTTCAATTGGCGAGATTGGAAAGACACTACCCTTTCCCTGCCTTCGGCATCCACCTGCAGCAGGGCACAGCCGATGGCAAAGTCAGATGCATCGCATACCACGCTGAAGGGGCGCTCCTCATCGGGCAACGCCAGGATTGGAGCGCTCTGAAGGCTGCTCTTGATAGCTTCAAAAGCCTGTTGAGCCTCAGAGGTCCATGACCACACGGCATCCTTCTTGAGAAGATTCGTTAGTGGCCTTGCCATCTCGGCGTAATTGGCGCTATACTTGTGCAAGTAGTTGGCCAGGCCGAGCCATTTCCGCAGGTCCTTCTGCGAGACGGGCACCGGCCACTGTGCAATGGCACACACCTTTTCCGGGTCTGCACGGACACCGTCCTTCCCAAGGAAGCAGCCCAGAAAGGGGATTTCTTCGGCTCCGAAGATACACTTGTTGATGTTCGCGTAGAGGCGATTCTCGCGCATGCACAAGAGAACCTCACGGAGGTGGCCAAGATTCTCTTCGACGGCCGTCTTCCCTTCGGACGCACGACTGTGCACGAAGATGTCGTCGAAGTACGTCTGTACGAACTGCCACATCGGCCTGAAGAGCTGCGTAACGAGCCTGTTGAACGTGGCGGGTGCGTTGGACAGCCCCTGGGGCATGACCAACCATTCCCACAACATCCCGCTGGGAGTGCTCACTGCAGTGAGTGGGATGTCCGATTCCCGCATTAGCAACTGATAGTAGCCGTCGACCATGTCGAGCGCACTAAAGACCGTGCAACCAGCCATGTTGTTCTGCAACACATCCTCCCGAGGAATAGGCGTCGACGCCGGGATGGTTGCCGCGTTCAACTTGTTGAAGGCGTGCACCATGCGCCACTTCCCATTGGGCTTGCGCACACAGAACGTCGGTGACGAATGTGGCGACTTGGCCTCGCGCACCATGCCAGCGGCGTGCTTTGCCGCAAAGAAGGCGTCGATGACGTCGACCTGCTCCTTCGGAAGCGACCACTGCCGCGTGGTACAGTACTTAGTACCGGGTACGAGATCAATCTCATGCCTTACGCCCCGATCCGGGGGAAGGACCGAAGGAGGGTCGTCGCTAACGACATCCGAAAACTCCTTCAGAAGGGCGTAATACGGATCCGAAGGGTCCTTCAAGATGGCAGCGCCATACCGTGTCTGCCTCTTAGAAGTTCGTTCGTCTTCCAACACCTCGGGGTCCATGACCGACGAGGAGTTGAGCTCCAGTGAGCTGCCTTCCGGGCGAAGGAGAACCACTTCTGCCAACTCTCCCGCCTTGAGAGAGTCCATAAACTCGACATACGAAAGCTCCTCGAGCTCAAGTAGCTCTGCTACTGTGGGTAACGGAGTCAGCACCTCCCCCACCTTGGGTTCGCCTGTGAAGACGTCGACTACTTGAGGGACCTTGTCCCCAACCGCGGAATCCGCATCGCGGCTAGACGCCTCGGCCTTGGGCGTGCTCGTGACCTTGTCACCCTTGCTGTCCTTGAAAGTGGGAGCCCCTGCTCGACCACTCGTGGTTGCGCGAGCACCAGCTCTAGCGTCTTCTGTCGCGCGAGCTGAACCAGCTACAACGCCTTGCGTAGTGGGAGTTCCGACTCGACCACTCTTGTTTGCGCGAGCAACAACTCCAGCGCCTTTCTCGACGTGAGCTGAACCAGCCACCACGCCTTGCATAGGGGGAGCTCGGACGTTACCACCCCTTCCTGCGCGAGCTCGTACAGCGTTCGCGCCTTGAGTCTCCACTGCCCCTTGGGCAAGTACAACTCGGTTGCCAACTGCAGAATCCTGTCCTCTACCCGGAGAGGTGCTAGGATCCTGCGGATCTTCTCCACCACCTACCTCGAGCTCCCGCGCTCGTGGAGGCAATGCCATGGGCAGTTCCAACACTTCCGAAGTGCCGGCAAACTGCCGTTCGCCGCGTGGCACACGGTGCTCATGCACAAACCCGTCTCGGGAAGAGGAGGGGACATGACCCGCCAGGGCTCTGTTCACGAGGGGGTTGTGGCTGGCACCAATGGTGCGACTACGCCAGTCTATCCACGGCTCGTGCTTAGCAAGCCAAGGCATGCCGAGGATAAGATCGTACCGATCATCCATGTCCAAGACAATGAACGGTTCGACCGAATTGAAGTCGTCAAACTTCACGCTTAGGGGTACCGTAACCTTGCGTGTAGACACGATGGAGCCAGTCGCTAAGCGAACAGATACATTGGTATTACTCTTAGAAGCTTCTAAAGCACTAGCATACAATGTACTGTTCCTAGCCACACTGGCTTTCGTCGCAAAGTTAAACGACGCTCCTGAATCGATCAGGACCGTCATCGGTTCGGGGTACCCTTTCACGCTGGCAGTGACGACCACGAGGTTAGACCGCGCGGCGGCCACGGAGAGACACAGAAGTGTCGTCCCAGGGACTTGCTCCTTTGGAGAGGCTGGTGAGAGATTCACCTTCCTTGACGAGGAGCGAAGTCTCCCAGCAGGGCGTCCCGCCCCTACTGGGAGTCGCCGTTTTCCGACTCTGTCGCCTCGAGGCTGTTGAGAGCCGGACGCGCTGCGTACTTCTTGTCGAGTGGCGTCTTCCATGGGTTGGTGGGGCAGTTCTGACGGAAGTGACCAGGTTGGTTACAACCGAAACAGCGACCACTCGCCCGTTGCGTCTTCTGAGAGCGTGCCGACTCGGCAAGAGAGATCGCATCGGAGTGGGACCGTCACTGGCCTCGACATGAGGCGTGTGCCCTTGTGCTGAGCGCACGCATTGGTCCTCCAGCATAGCGATGTGGACCGCCTCGTTAAAGGTCTTCGGCTGACGCCGGAAAAGCTCCGTCCGAACCGGACCCGTGCGAACGCCGTCCATGAAGACAGTCACCTTGACGTCCTCAGAGAGGGGTGCGCCGGCCATAGCGGCTTCGAGGTTATGGAGCTCCATGACGTAGTCTTGAAGCGACCGCTTGCCTTGCTTGCATCGCAAGAAACTGGAGCGGTGGCGGTATGCCACATTGGCAAGGAGGAAGGTGGAGCGTAGCTCCTGTTCCATGAACGACCACGAGGTGAAGTACCCCGGCGTCGCCGTTTCACGGGCCATGGCCCATGCGCGTGCGCGCCCTCCAAGGTTGGACAGCGCAAACGCCACCTGAGCTCGCGCGTCGTAGATCTGACCAGCGCTTAGCGCGATCTCGATCTCGCGAACCCAGAATACAAGACTATCTGAGTCTTTGCCGTCGAACGTCGGTACCGACATCTTGACGGGCTTCGTCGTGGTTGGACGCGCAGCGAATGAGGCCGTATTCGTGGCGGACGCTTGTGCCGCACTCTGTGCCTCAGCTCGCATCGTCGCACGAGCGGCTTCCTGCGCAGCAGCGCTCACGTGAGCAATCAGCGATGACTCGTACTTGTCGAAGCGTTCCACGCGCGCCCTTTGCTGCTCAGCAGGAAGGTTGGGGAATCCAGCGAAGGCTGCCTCGCCCAGGAGGCTGACCATCTTCTCCAGCGTAGCCCAGTGGGCATCGGAGGGTGAGGAAAGTCCTGCCGCGCCGGCAGCCGACTTCCTGAGTCTTCCATACTCAAAGAGACCCTGATTGTAGAGATTCGCGTCGGTCGCGGGATTGACTACAAGTGCTACCAGGTTTGACGGGGGTCACACACACCGTAGCTTAGAGGAAGCGTAACACGCTAACCACAACAGACGCCTGGCGTCTCTGTTGCCCTTAGTACAAAAGGCCCTGCCTTATCGGTCTCCTTTTAATACCGAGTATTAAAGAGACTTGTACACTTGGAGGTTAGAGTTAAACTGTCTTGTATTAATAACACTCATAAAGTTCTATCTACTGCTTTCTATCTGTATACTGAATCCCTGTCTAAATTGCGATCTTCCTCAGCGGTTGGCTCTCGTGCATCGGGTCCTTAAGTACGATCGACCTAACTTAACTCAGTACGTTGGGGAGGTCTACCGTGAATACTCTATATAAGGACCACTGGTACACAGTACCCATCGTGGTGTGTGACTCTCAGTTCTTGTGGGTCACACCGGCCGGTGTGGTCCACACCAGAGAACATCCCTTTTACTTGAAAAGGTCACTGGTCAATCCTGGCCCCATTACATCAAGTCACAGTTAGGACGGGGACCCGGGCTCGCACACCGGGAGTGAACCGTTACTATTCCATATTATTAGTTGGGAAGTACACTCTTTCGCAGAGGAGCTTTATCCATTCCATATTAACTGCAGTCTAGGAGGTTTGTTAGTGATCGGCCCCTGGAATTATTGATAGATTACTGTGTGATGGGACTGTGTATTAGGTCTGTCTATTTTCCTCCAAACGGAGGTGGTGCGTGAGTCGAAGAGAGAATTATTGGTAAGGGTTCGTTTGGAGGTTGACCAGTGCCTTCCAAGCGGAGAACCCTATTTGACTGGAGGGTTGACCCACCGTCCGAGGGTCCAAAAGAATAAGTGACGGGTAGTTGTGTGTATTGTATTCTGTATATTTTGAGATTGGTTATCTTAACTCTGGGAGTGGATCTGGTTGGTAGATCACTACTTCTCACTAACTGTACGAGCGTCGTCCGGAGGTATACGTCCACGCTCAGTACTCTTATAATTTCTATACCCATATATTAACAACTCACTAGGTGGAATCCGGTCCGCCGAAGATAAACGGCCCAAGAAGGGGATTACGCAAGGTACACACGCCAACTCCAAACGAGGTTTCTCGTTTGGAGGTATACCCGCCTGTTCTCCTCCTGGAAGTCATTCTACTTTTGGAGGGGGAACAGGTCCCAACGAGGGTAGCACGAGAGCACTATACACCTGGGCGGCAAAAAGTTGTCACCGACTTCGCCACACTTCGGCTTCTCATTCGGTGGCCTCCTCCGCCGACTCCGACTCGGAGTCCGCAGATTCTGCGGATCGCTCGGACCAGCATCTCACGGATGCTAAGGCTCTGGAGGCTCTTCGAACTTGGAGTACCAAGATGAAAGACGCCCACAACGCTGACGACGATGACGACGACGAGGAAGAGGGCGAGGAGCTGGAGGACAAGCCGGCGTCTCCTGCTAGAGTTGACAACTCAGCTTCTGCGACCCCCGCCGCTTCTTCGTCTTCTCGGGGAGGAACTAAACGGGCTCACCCGTCTTCTCCCCAGTCGTCGTCCAAGAAGGCCCGGAAGATCTCGACTGCTGCGAAAAAGTAAGTGTTCGTCGGTCAAACCTGCTTCGTCCACGTCGGCCGCGCACAAGTCGGCGTCCTCCAAGTCAGCTGCGCACAAGCCAGCGTCCTCCACGTCGGCCGCGGCAAAGTCAGCGCTATCCAAGTCTACTGCGCACAAGCCAGCGCCCTCCAAGTCGACTGCGGCTAAACCTGCCAAGTCGGGTTCAACGTCGTCCGGCCAGTCGGCTGGCAACTCCGCCGGCTCTGATCTTCCAGACGTATTGACGCTGCCGATTGCGACCCTGAGGACTCGGGCTGCTCAGGCTGTTGCGCGCGAGTCTCGTGTGCCGGCCCAGATGAAGATATGTAGGAATCCTCCTTTGATTTCACTTGGGGTCAGCTCGTTGCTGGGACAAGATCCTCGCCTCATGTGCTGTTACCATCGAGATGGAGACGGTCGGCGGCAAGTCCTGTGTCAAGCCGACTCTTTCGTCCCCCGAGGGCCTCGCCGCGTTTCTGGACGTTACGTCGACTCAGCACCCGTGTCAGCGACTTCGCGCCAAGCTTCCAGACTTGGTTTTCTTCATGTCGCCGAGTGTGCTTCGTCGAGTCAAGACTCGGCGATCGTCTCCCAAGACTGCGCCACCCGTCGAGATCGTTGCCGAGTCCTGGCTCAAGTGTCGAGGAGAGCGTCCAGACTTGATGAAAATCTTCATTGCTCTGTACGAGCGTATGCCCTGGATCGTGGATTCCAGCGTCATCCTCGGTCTGTATCCTGATCTTAACCCCGGGCGGACGCCAGCCGAGCTTGCTTTGGCTCTCAAGTTGTGGCAGCAGTACAGCCAAGAGCGGAAACGTCGCGGTGACGCCTTGCGCCCGGTTCTCAACGAGCTGTACAGCACTCTGTACCAGGCGTCGAAGACCGTCGACTCGGCGAACAACCAGCCTGCTCCGGATCTGGATCCAGAGCTGTATTTCGACCCGTCGGTGCCCTTTGCGCCTCCAGCTAATCTGCCGTGGGTTCCTGCCAGCGCTGACTGGTGTGCAGCGTCCGTGTTGATCGATCATGAGGAGCCATGGCGTGCTTGGTGGCTCCGCCAACCGGCCTTGCACCCGTACAACGAGTACTTCCTGCCGCTGCATCCAGAGTTCCCGGTGTTTTCCTCGGCCGAGTTCGATTACGACCACGTCCGTCGACAAGTCGTCGAGGACCTGGATCCTGGTGAGCCGACTCCTCCTGTTTGCTCTGCCCAAACGCCGACTCCTGCCAATCGCGAGGAGTTGAACATCTTCGAGATCATCCTTGAGGCTTCGGACGATGCCTCAGCGTAAGTATTCCTCTTCTGTCCAGCTGAGTAGCAGGTAGTTCGTAAGTAGTCCCGAGAGAGCTCAGCTAGGTCCGTAATTACATCATTTCTTCCCTATATCACATGCATTTGCAGTAGCTTTTCCACTCCGCCGAGCCTGCATGGTCACTCAGTGGTGGTCAACATGTGGTGCAGTAGCTTTTAGTCTTCGTCTGCAACCTGCACCATTTGCAGACGACTTTCACGGTTCTTGTTCCGCAAGTAGTCGAACAGGAGCCCTCCGCACGACAGATTAGCGAGCGGTTCCCAAGTCGGCTCGTCGTACCCGACCCACTTGACTTTGAACAATCTCTGAGCTCGACTGTTACTCGTTGACTCTGACATCTCGTCACCGAGGATTGCTTTCACTTCGTACTTGTCAGCGTCCTCACCGAGTTCCCAGTTATCTTCCGGCGACAATTCCTCGTCGAAATCAAACCGTTGCTCCTCACTGAGTTCATCAACCAGCGGGACTGTGGGTCGTTGCCCCAAGTCCGTGACCTTCTTCAACCGAGATACATGGACCACCGGATAAAACCTGTAGCCGCTCTTGTCAGGGAGTTCCAATTCATACGCGAATTCCTCAATCTTCTTCTTCACCCTGAATGGGCCGTGCCACCGATGTGCCAGCTTCTTCTTTAGGCCCGGCTTGACACGTTCCATGAACAGCCACACTTGTTCTCCCATCTGGAACAGTGACTTGTGGGACTCCGCTGAGTCAGTGGGCGGGTCCTCTCCTTCCTCAGCTGACTCAGCCAAATCCGGCAGTGCTCTTTGCTCCTTACCGCTGAGTCGCGCGTTGTGTTCCTCAGCTCGTCGAGCCTTCTCAGCTAGTTGGTACTCCTTTGCCAGTTGTAAGGCGATTTCACGCTGACGATTGGCCTCTCGTCGCCATTGCTTGGCGTCTGCAGAACCCGCTGGGTCTCTTTTGATGGTAGATGTCATGGCCTTCAGGGTGGACTGAGCGTCCCATCCGTGCACGAGATAGAAGGGCGTCTCTCGCCGAGTAGTGTCTCGAGAGTTATTGATGGCGTGCACCAGTTTCTCGGCAATATCATCCCAGTCAGCCTGCAGCGGGTCTTCCACATACACTCGAACAGTCTGGACCATGGTCTTGACTGAGCGTTCTTGCTAACCGTTGGCTTGAGGTCGGTAGCTCAGCGTGGCTCGCGATCTCGACTGCATCAACTCGGCGAACGCCCGAAACACTTCACTCATGAACCGAGGGTCTCGGTCATGGCGAATGAGTGACGGCGCACCGAATCGTCGGAACACGCATTCTTCGAAAGCTTTGGTCACGTCGAGTGCCCCTGTATCACTCATCGCTTTGGCGATGACGTATCCGGTGAAATGATCTTGAAATAGTAGTAACGCTGTGTTGCCCCGCTGAGTCTTAGGCAGCGGGATCACGAAATCCATTGACACCATTTGGAACGGGAACTCGGATGCCACGTTTCCAGGAGAATATCCTTTCAGCTTGGGGCTTGTTCTTGCTGGTGCTGCAGTCTCCACAGGCTTGGACGTGTTTTGCTACGTCAGCATACAATCCAACCCAGTAGAACTCAGCTTTCACCCTGTAGAACGTCCGGACTATACCTTGGTGGCCGCCTTCAATCGCGTTGTGACAGCTGTGAAGGACTTCGTCTATCAATGTCGTCGGAACTACCAGTCTGAGGGCGAGGTCTGCCGAGTCGAGCTCAGCGCGATGCCGTTTTTGACCTTGGTGGTAAAGCAGTCCGTCTGTGGCGAAGTCGGTGACAACTTTTTGCCGCCCAGGTGTATAGTGCTCTCGTGCTACCCTCGTTGGGACCTGTTCCCCTCCAAAAGTAGAATGACTTCCAGGAGGAGAACAGGCGGGTATACCTCCAAACGAGAAACCTCGTTTGGAGTTGGCGTGTGTACCTTGCGTAATCCCCTTCTCGGGCCGTTTATCTTCGGCGGACCGGATTCCACCTAGTGAGTTGTTAATATATGGGTATAGAAATTATAAGAGTACTGAGCGTGGACGTATACCTCCGAATGACGCTCGTACAGTTAGTGAGAAGTAGTGATCTACTAACCAGATCCACTCCCAGAGTTAAGATAACCAATCTCAAAATATACAGAATACAATACACACAACTACCCGTCACTTATTCTTTTGGACCCTCGGACGGTGGGTCAACCCTCCAGTCAAATAGGGTTCTCCGCTTGGAAGGCACTGGTCAACCTCCAAACGAACCCTTACCAATAATTCTCTCTTCGACTCACGCACCACCTCCGTTTGGAGGAAAATAGACAGACCTAATACACAGTCCCATCACACAGTAATCTATCAATAATTCCTGGGGCCGATCACTAACAAACCTCCTAGACTGCAGTTAATATGGAATGGATAAAGCTCCTTTGCGAAAGAGTGTACTTCCCAACTAATAATATGGAATAGTAACGGTTCACTCCCGGTGTGCGAGCCCGGGTCCCCGTCCTAACTGTGGCTTGACCTTTTTTGGGTGAGAATCCCCACACGTCCCCTGGCACGGTCGGTGTGTCTGGATGTCGACGTTCGGGCAGTCAGACCTCCGGGAGCGGTCCCTAAAAATCGCGGTAGGCTGTTGTCCTCTGGTCCCAGGCGATATTCGCCTCGCTCCCGTGCTCGGAATTACGATGCACTTGCGGGTCTTGAGGCAAAACGGTTATTAATGGTTATCTTGGTCTCTTACTCTCTCTCTCTCTTTTATCTTGGCTAGAAGATCTCTGCTGGATTTCTGCTTGCGTTCTGGGCGTCGATCTTCGACACACACTCTTCTTTTATCTTGATCTTTGTATGGGGCGCGTCCCAGCTTCAACCTTGGCGCGCGTAATCGTCCTACACGTCGGGTCCGCATCCTCGCACGTGGGTGTGACTCAGTGGGTGACCGTGGTACATAAGTACCACTCTTCGCTCTTGACACATCTTGAGATCTGACTTGACTTGGACTTTGTATGGTGACTCATCCCGGAGCATCACCCTCTTCGTGACTTCACTCTGTGACTTCTCCTCTTGGACATCACGTCACAGCTGACTCTTGGACTTTTTCCTCTTGGACATATTCCTTCTCTTGGACTTCTTGACTTTCTTGGACTTCTTGGTTTTCTTGGCTCTCGACTTCTTGACTCTCGACTTCTGGACTCTTGACTCTTGGACTTCTCTTGGACTTCCGGACTCACGTCCCAATTGACTCTTGGACCTCTTGATGACTCGACTCCTGGACTTCACCATTCTCGACTCTGGGATCCTCGCTTGCAACTCCACTCTGGGACTCTTGATCCCCGGTCGTTTGGGGTCCGCTTGTATCCTGAGTCTCACTTCTGCATGCATGGGCTCCCAGATCCGAATGCACAGGGCTTGGCAATTTTGGTTCAGTCACTTCGTGTCAACCGTCCCTCTGATCCCAGTCTCTCATAGAGGAACCGATCGCCGAGATGATTGACTGTGATAAGATCACACGAACGACTGACCTTCCGAACGGAGGGCGGACATCCAAACGACGTTTTGGTCTGGCAGTTGACAGGGGTCACTTTCCATCAGCGTCTGTTCCCATCGCCATCTCTCGGAAATCGCTTCGACTTGTCTCCATCCAGCTCCGCGGGATTTCCAGCATGTTCACTCCACAATCTGCCAAGTTTTCCGGACCACGATGAGCTCCACGTCTGCTGCTACGACGCTGCCGGCCTCGGTGCAGCTCCCGTCAGGCGACACCTCTGGTGAGGGCGACACTGCGGGCACGGATGGCCAAGGTGGTCAGGCAGCTAGCTCTCCTGCGCCTGTCGACTCACGAAACACGCCTTCGCCTGGAAGAAACAGTGCCGGGGATGATGATGCGGGTGATGGCCACTCGACTGCTGGTTCCCCGCACTCCGATGTTCTCCGTGACTCTCGTTCGGACAGCGCAGTCAACTCGTGCCAGACGTGCGTCATCGGATCTACAAACTCTGTCGGGACGTAGACGGCAGACACCCTGGTGACTCACTTCCTGACGGAGCCAGAAGTGCGACGCCTCGAAACGGACAATTCGCTACCTGCTCCAGAGCTCGGTCCCCGCGGTGACGTGGTGGCTCCGACTCGCTGCGACTTCTCAATGGATCCATCGTCCCTGGGTCGCACTCGATTAGTGGGCGTCCCTGCTTCGAACGATCATCTGCTTCGCCACATCCACGCCCGAGATGGGAATGGTGGCTTGGAGGCGTTGGTCCAGCTGGAGGAGCTCGATCATGCTGACCTGCTGGATCTCCAGGAGTTCTTCCCGGAAAAGGGTCCACCGGCGGCGGACTTGGTGTTGCGTTCCCGCACAGAGGCAACTCCTGGAGAAGAGCTGATGTATGCACTCCAATCTCTCCCTGTCCAGCGTGAAATGGCGGCTCTCCTTTCGGAGTATGGAGCCGACAACCTGGCTGAAAGGACGTTCGCGACAGTCTCATTGCTCCGACGTATCTTGGACAGATACCGTCGGGTGTGTCGGCAGCTGAATGCATCGGCGTCCCGTTCGCGGCAGGATGCACTGAAAGCGCAAGACCAACTCTGCCTTATCAAGCTCTCTCACGAATTCGCCAGAGCGAGGTTGGAGGTGGAATGCAAGGACATTGTCGAGACGAACTCATACACTGCTGAGCGATATCGCGACGACGTGAAAGCTCTTATCCAAGAGCAGGACGCAAATACGCGGCGGCTCCGAGAGGAGAACTCCAGACTGCAACAGTAGCTCGATGATTCCCTCGCACTCCAGCGCGTCCAGGATCAGCAACGCCAGGAAACTCGATTCGAAGTGGCAGACCTGATGAACTTCCTGGGTGACCACGCAACGTTGGCCTGCAACTGGACTCGGCTCCGCGATCTGTTGGCGCACTTCCTCGATCACACTCCCGTCCCAGGCACTTGGCAAACTGTCATCGCGACGACAGCAGGTGATGATCCGTTGTCGCAGTCCGGGCTATTCACGAGTATGGATCGTCCGGATGATCGCTCCAACGACACTAGTCAGCAAAAATAATTTCTGGAAGCAGCATCTACTCCTCTCTCCAAGGAAACCCCGTTTCAGCAACAGTCCCGGCGTCCTTCATCCTCTGGCGACTCTGGCAGGTATTCCAAACAGAGTTCGCATAGGGTACCCCCAAAGTTGCAGCTTCGTCCCGTGACAAAGGTGCGAGACACTGCCGGTTGTCGCCCAGATGAGAGACCCCAGGTGTGGTCCGTTGAGAAAGCTCGCGGGTCCCTGCCTGTTCCCGTCACTTGGAAGGATCTTCGGCTGGACATTCAACACTTGATGCTCACGGGGATATACTTCCAGGGTGCTTTGGACTGGCTCGGAGAGGATCGTCCAGTGCACGCTTGCTTTTATCGTGACGATCTCGTAGAGATGCTCGTCCAGATGATGTTTTGGAACAAGTTGAATGACTGTTACTGGCCCAAGTACGTCCCAGAGAGGTATTACCTCGCGGCGGAAACTCGTCTGGATGACCTGGTCGATCAAGGAATCCAGCCACCATTCTGGGGGGAACTCGTGCCGTCCGCAGTCCTTGACGCGAAAGTTCTTCTGGAGGAGTCGGAGTCAGAGTGCGGCGACGCGTCTGAGGAGTCCGCATGGAGTGACACCGGGAAGGAGAGTTCCGAAGACGACGCTGACGACACGAAAGTTTCCATTTCCGCTGAGGACTCGTCTCACTGACGTAAGCGTTCCAGCTCTCCCGGGTCCGTCCCAGATCAACCTCCAGCGAAGCGATCACGTCGAGAGGCACGTCGAGATGGTCGTTCGCCGCTCGCCCAAAAGGAATATTCCGAGCTGACGGCGGACGAAAAACCGTGGTTGAGGTTCCTGGAGATGGTGGGACTTCCTGGCGATGCCATGGGGTCAGAGTCAAACACTCGGATCCCAGTTCTACAAAAGAGTCACAAACTCCTGGATTCCCGGCATACACGCCCAACCGCCACGACTTGGATCTTCTCAAAGCACGCTTCAATCCGGACGAGTTCCATGCATTCCTGATGGCTGAGCTCCCTTGGCAAAAGATGTATACAGATCGGGCCAAGGAGCTCTACTTTCACCGTTTGGATGATCTCTCGGAGGTGGAAATCAACTTCCTGGAGGAGATGGACAACTTCATGAACGGGAATAGTCAAGCGTTCTGGACTGCTCTTCATTGGGTCATCTTTCTCCAGGGGGCTCCAGATTCGGTGGCCTCCAAGATTTACGCCCGCCGTCGCAAGGGTCAGGAATCCGTCAGTAGACGCAGAGCCACGTTGGTCAAACGATACTTGAAGAAGGGTGTCCGGGCGAGCTTGCTCCAAGAGCCGGGGATCTGGAAATTCCCAGCGAAGGTCTGCTACTGGATCTTGGAGGACCCTTCAGCGTCCCTGACGCATTCGCTTCCGGAGCAGCTCGCCCGCCTGGATCTCGAGGAACCTGCACGGGTGCAGTGGGCTCTTTGCATCTCAGAGGAAGCGCGTATTGCCCACCTTCCTGCGGACATCCGCGGCATGTTGATTCCGGCTGGTCAACGTGATCTTATCTCTGACGCGCTCTGAGGCGGTCCAAGCGTTATTTTCCGAACGTAGTGTCGTCGTTCATCTCTTCTTTGCATATCCCGGAGCGTCCTACCCCACGTAGTCGTACTCATCTTAATCTTCTGGAATCTTAATCACTTTCGTCTTCTCACAGCGTTCCAGTCTCTTCCAAAATCAGTACCAGTTCACTTACTTCTCCTTTTTCTCGTTCAAAACAGTTACCATCCATTCACACATCCTCGATCCAAGTCCAGCGGGTTCAACGTGGTGAACTCCGCTACACTCGGGGATGGTCGTATCCAGCCTGCATAGACTGAAAACGAGCTTTGGCCTTGGCGCTCTGGTTGAACTCGTAGAGTAGTGCACCACAACTTAGTTGCGAGACAGGTAGCCACTCAGGATCGTCGTAATCCTTCCACTTGATTAAATATTCCTTACTGCGCTTGGACGTCCGTGTTCGTTTGGACCACCTCAGGTCGAGAATCTTTTCCACTTCGTACTCATCTCTCCCAGAGTCGGGTTCCCAACTGTCTTCCGGAAGGAGTGCGGTATCGAAATCATCATCCTCTCCGACCTCGACCTCCTCGACTGGTCGCTTCGGATGGAGTGCTCGCGGCTTCAGGCGACTAATGTGTACCCAAGGGTTGACACGGTAACCCGTGCCCTCGACCTTAAGCCGCACCCGGAAGTCATCATGCACTTCATCAATCCGGAAGGGGCCATGCCACATGTGGGCGAGCTTCCGGCTCAAGCCCGTTTGGACTTTTGGAATGTACAGCCACACTGCGTCACCCTTCTCGAAACCAGTCTTCAACATCTCTGTGAGTTCCTTCCACTTCTGCGTTTGGACGTCGGAGCGCATTTTCTTCGCTTGGACCTGGAGGTCCTCTGCACATGCGAGGGCGTAGCTGTAATCTCGTTGGAACTTGCGGCGCCACTCGTATGCAGTCTTCTCCTGGACGCTCGAAGGTCGGGGTCCCAACATCGCGGATACCGTCCCTTGGGCGTCCCATCCGTGAACTAGGTAGAAGGGAGTCTCCAAACGAGTTGCGTCGAAAGACGTGTTCAGGGCGAACATCAACCTCTCAGCGTGGTCGTCCCAGTCGCTTTGGTCAGCTTCTGCGATATACGCTCGGACACTTCGAATCACCGTTTGGACGGACCTCTCTTGTTGACCGTTCGCTGGGGGTCGGTATGCTAAGGTAGCTCGCTGTCGACTCCCCAAAAACTCTCGGAATCGGGTGAAAACATCACTCATGAATCGAGGATCTTGGTCATGACGGATCAGGCAGCTGACTCCAAAACTCCGGAAGACGCGCTCCTCGTACGCCTCTGCGACATTCTGAGCCGTTGTGGAACTCATGGGTTTACACATGACGTATCCCGAAAAAATATCCTGGAACAGCAGTAAGAATGTGTTTCCTCGAGCTGACTTGGGCATGTGCGTCACAAAGTCCATCGACACTGCTTCGAATGGTCGTCGAGGAGTGATGTTTCCAGGAGACGGACCGGGGTTCGGAGGTCGACCTTTACCACTTGCACAATCCACACACTCTTCCACGAAACGATCCACATCTGCGTACATTCCAGGCCAGTAGAACTCCGAACGAAGTCGTTCATGGGTTCGAGTCTTGCCTTGATGTCCGCCTTGATAGTCCTCGTGGGCGTAGTGCAAAATGTCCGCTTGGAGCGCCTTCGGTACAACTAGTCGTGGCTCATCTGCGAAGTCTCGTGGCCGATCTCGGGTGGACCGTGCCAATCGGTATAGAATACCGCGAGAGTCTAATGCAAACAAGTCGGCAACCTTGCCGATCTTCCGGAGACGTCTCGGCGAGAACGACTCGAAGTCTCCTTTCAGAAAGCGCACCAACTCTGCGAGATACTCTTCACTCCTCTGGTGGACCTTGATACGTCGCCACCGTTCGGCTTGATATTCCAACGGTCCCAGAGGAGGTCGGGAGGAATCTTCCGCTTCTCTCTGTGCACCACTCCGGGTCACGGCGGCCATGACTCGAACTACATTTGGAAGCGGAGCCGATTCGGAACCAACATCCACATTCTCCTTTTGGAAACTCACATCAGCTAAACTCTCCGGGACACGGATGTCTACTCCGGGACTCGCCTGCGATTTCATCAACGGCTCAGGGATCTTAGATACATGTTCCAGATGACGTCGTTCATCCTCCTCCTGGACAGTCCAGGAGTCGTCGAGCACAAGTGTCTTCGAAGTGATGTAGTCGGCGGCCTGGTTGAAATCCCGCTTTACATGGACCAATCGGAGAGAAGTGAAGTGTTCTTTCATGGCTTCGCATTCGGCCAACTTCCTCTGCAGGTTCGGTTGATGACAGTTGATGTGACCTTGGACCTGCTGGATGACAATCCGGGAGTCGCCGACGACGACCCACTCTGTGATGTCTCTCTCACGGGCCATTTGTAAACCCTTCAGGAGTCCGTTATATTCGGCGTCGTTCACAGTGACGTCCTCCAGGATGAAACCTTGGGCTTCCATGACGGACCACCCCGGTAACTTCCACAAGACGCAACCACAACTTCCTTTCCGAGTCGAAGTCTTCGCAGCTCCATCGAAACTTAACACCACGCCTTCAAAGTCGTCTTCCAACATCTCCACACTGATGACCGGGGGCGCCTTAACGAGACCCTTCGCTGGGACGAGTGACTCTGCGACTTCATCTAGATGCTCTCTGGGAGTAATCCCAGCGCCCATGATCGCCGCTAGGCCGTCTTCGTCCTTCTTCACCTTTCGGATGTCAAGTTCCAATGTGACAAAGTCACTCCCCATGGAACACACCTCCCATCCACCGTCTTGGATTGAATGATCCACTTCAGAACGGAGTATCGGGTGTATACTTCCAGAGGACATCCCTCGATCAGCGTCCGGAAGACTTGGAGGACTCGCAACACCGCTATGACTTCTTTCTCCGCGATGTGATACCGGAGTTCGGCGTCGTTCAGAACACGTCCGGTATAGCGTACCGGGTGAATGACTCCATCGTACTCTTGCCCGAGCACAGCGCATGCGGCCCACCGATTAGCGTGAGGAATGATGACAAAAGGCTTTGTCCGGTCCGGATGTCGGAGCAGCGGAGTCGATACAATCTTCCGCTTGAGAATCTCGAACGACTCCTTGGCTCGGGATAAATCTCGTTTGGAGCGAATTTGCTCGTCCGTCAATTCGTACAGGGCAGCAGCCACTACCGGGAAATCTTCGATAAACTTGTGATAATAGTTGAGACTTCCAAGAAATGACTGAACTCCTTTCAGAGTGCTCGGAAACGGCAGATCCCGGACTCCTTTTGCAATTTTCGGAGTCGCTCGGATGCCTTCCGCACTGATCTCGTGGGAAAGGTAGGGAATCGACCGTTTTCCAAACTCAGTTTTTGGCACACTCACAGAGATGTTCCAATACCTCAGCCGGAAAAGTAGCTTGTTCGGGTCCTTACAGAGTTGATCCCACGAAACTGCTCCATGCGCAATGTCGTCGATATAAGAACTGCGTCCGAGGACAGGTCCCATGTGAGAAGGCGTCGGAATGTTCCTCTGGAATACCGTCATGGTATCTGTCAGGGCTGGGACTTTCTCCTCTGTGACACCTCCTCCTGGACACTCCAACTGCAGGAAGTCCAGTACGTCTTGATCAACTTCGGCCTCCTCCTCGGGTGGCAGACGAACGAAACCCCATAGGCAGTTGTTGATTACTGCCTGGTACACCAGGGGGGCATTCTTCAATCCAAACGGCATACGCACCCACTGGAAGTGTCCAAACGGACATACGAAAGCGGAGATCAGCTTCGCGCGTTCCGTCATACGAATCGCCCAGAAGCCACTAGCCATGTCCAGACTCATGAACCACATCGCGCTCTCGAAACCAATCAGCAGATCATCGATCAAAGGCAGCGGGTAGTTCGAAAGTTTAATGAACATGTTCACAACCCAGCAGTAGATGCGCATCCAGATGTCGACCCCGTTCTTCTTCAAGACGATGACGATGGGCGAAGCCCAAGGCGATTCGGAATGCTCCACAAGTCCTTTCTCCAAAAGTTTCTTGATCAACTCGTATACCTTCATCGAAAGGTGTGGGGCCACAGATCGTGAACGCTGAGCCACCGGCTTGGCATCTCCAACATCCAAGTCACATACTACTCCTCGAGCCGGGGCAGGGGCGGCATTAGCATCACCCAGAAAGATACTGCGATGATACTTCAGAATGTTTCTCATCTTGTGTTCCTCGTCTGGAGTCGTAATCCCCAGCTCTCCGACGTCTGCAGTTTCGATGTCACAGCTGGGACTCAGATCCTTCAACTCCGGGAGGAGCACTAACTGATCCCGGAGCTGGGACAGCAACTGTAATGGGCTTACTTAGCCCAATACTTTAGCTTACACGTGAGCGCACGTGTATGAGGAAGCGTAAGGTGTATTTAACTTAGATTAAGTATACTTGTATCCACAAGTATAATTAGATCTAAATAAAGGTACAAATAGTAGTTTTGCGGTAAAATGAGAACTGAATTGAATGTTAACTGTGTCTTTCCTCCTAAAACTGATATCTATAAAGAAAGGTTCTGCCAACGAGTGGTTGGCAGAAAGACCCTGCTTTCTGACCAATAGGACTGCTTCCTAATATGAATGGTGACCACACTGCAATGTGGCCCACCTGAATGTATCCACTTAGTGCGTGTTGCACTAAGGTGAGGTCAGCCGAATGTGTAGCCCCGCTACAGCAACTCACTCCCTTCGTGGATGTAAATGGTCGGTTCTGAGTCCAAGTCCTCCGCATTCATCTTCATACAGCGCTCGTACTCCAACTCCAATTTCCGCAAGGGTGTGCAAGGCCAATCTTGGACCGGCACTTCATCATCCCCCTCCTCGAGAATCTCGTTTGGAGGGTCACACACAGAGTCGTCATCCAGACTGATCGCGTCGAAGTATTCATCTCCGTCGTCATCTTCGCTGGGAGACATGACCTCTTCCAGAGCATCAACAAAATCACCTTCGTCGTCATCATCTCCTTCCGGACCGACGAGCTGAGCGTCCAACCCACGTTCCGAGCACACCTCTGAATCAGAAGTCGACTCTTCTCGCTTGGACGTCCCAGAAGATGTGTCATCTTGCTCTGTCTTTTGGACAATTCGCACCGCAGCGGATTCTGGAGTCGGTCGTCTCAGCACTCGGGTCGGTCAACCATACTCCTCCTTTTCGACGCAAGGCGGGTCCTGGTCCTCGTACATCTGGGTCACTTCGTCAATTCTGCGTTCCATCTGATCGGAGAAAGTAGACTCGTAGATGAGATGTTGCCACTCCAGATATTTTCGGCTTCCTGGGCGTACGAAACGACCAGCCATCGGAAAGGAGTATCGTTCAACAATTCTCGCAATGGGCGTTTGGAAACTGATGGTCAGGTTCTTGTCCGAAATGTTCACCTCTTTCACAGCGACTGGGTACGATCTCGAAGCGAAGGTCAGCTTGGTCACCCAACGGTCTCCTCGACCGGCCCAGACCACATCCTTGTGTGGATCCATCTGAGCATAGCGAATCTGCGCTACGACACTTCTCCCCGGGAGCAACCTCGTCGTGAAGTCTGGCGTCACAGCGAGGTCCAAACCTTGAGGCTTCCGGATCACTCCTCCCCGATTGAGCAAAATGGTTTCCTCATCTGGGAGTTTCACAAGTCCTTCTCGAACGCAGATCCGAACACCAGCGGAGTACATGAAGTCCATACCCAGGAGGGTATCAATCCCTTCGCCAATGTTCGCAACCCACAAGTCCAGGATGTAAACCACTCTTGGACCGATGGTGACCTTGACTTGAGCCTTGGATCGGATTATGGTAGGCACTCCTCCCAGACCGGACACTCGCAGAGGACTGTCAGCACTTAATTTGAGTTTGAGCTTACGCGCTAAGTCCGCACTCACCATGCTCACAGACGCTCCGGTATCCAGCATTATCGGGATGCGGTGATTATTCACCGCGCCATGCACCGTCGCCACTTTCCGATCATCATCCGACTCGTGATCCTTCCACCATCCAAATCTCTCTCCAGGCTCCAAACGGAACTCAATCGGCGGATCCAACTCCGGGACGTCCAAACGAGAATCATCCGAGCGAGAATCATCATCTTGAAATACAGTCATACATTCGTGATTACCTTGTGTCCGACTCTTCAACTCGGGTCCCATATACACTAAGGCACACAATTCTGGGGGCTTCTTCGACCCGGCGCGTTCTGGATCCCCATCCAGCGGGCTTACAGGTTTAACTGCTCTTCCCCAGAATTTGCTTCTCCTCCCAGAGCTTGCTTCCAGAGTGACTTCGGTATCTCGAACATCCCCTGGGAGGCCAAAGATCTCAGCTTCTGAAAGATTCTAGAGCCTTCGCAAACTTCTCCATGGAAACCTGCACAGAACTTGCACGGGGATGTCTTGCAGTACTGGGCTGGATGTCCCTGCTGATGACATCGATCACACTGGAGTCCGGACCAACAGCGATCTTCGTTATGTCCAAAACGCTTGCATGTCTCACAAAATCTGGACGTGTCCGGCGGCTTGCCAAATCGGGGCGACGAATCATTAGGTCGTAACTCTCTCGGAGGAGGTTTCCAACCGGCGTTCTCCATTGCCCGATACACTTGCGACCAATCTTCCGGAAGTTGACTCTCCGACGACCCTGTCTCCACTTCTTGATCTGGGATCTCTTCAGCCGTCTCTTGGAAGTGCACTTGCTTCTCATCCTCTGAACTGGAATCAGCCTTGTTCTGCGCAACATAAGCCTTGGCCGGGCGCTTCGGACGGAACTTCCCAGCGGACATGTAGTCCGGGCGAGATTCACGTCTAGGAGGAGGAGTCTCATAGTCGTCGTCCTGATGCATTTCTTCATACTGCTTGAGCACGAACTCCAAATCCTCCAGGCTATGTAAGCGTTGGCCCTGTAGCGTGGAGCGAAGTGAGGAGTCCAGGAGCTTCTTCATGAACACCTTGAAGTGACGTTCCCTCTCCTTGGACGACTTCCGGAAGTTGATCCTAGTGTAGAGAAGCGAGATCCGAGAAATCGGAGATCGCCGTTGATTGACAAGTGAGAGACTGGGACCCGGCTGGTCACTATTACGAAACACTGACTTGGCGGGATCTACACAGAGGTGGAAGCCGAGAGATGCGGGACGGATGCCGGCAAAGCACTGAAAGGGTAGAGCGGGCGTGGACCAGTAGTTGCGACCCAGATCAAGTGGTTCGAAGATTTGGATCTGGGGCCCAGATCGGGATTAGATCTGATATCAAGGCCCAGATCCAGCACTGCGGATCCGGTGATGACGACACGCCAGAGGCTCGGATGACGCCATACTGGAGGTAAAGGGAGGCTACAGAGCCAGTAGGTATCGATGGGATGATAGCTGGATAGAGAGATAGGTAGATAGGATGGGGATCGGACTTAAGCATAAATCAGTATCGAATTTGCCTTGGACATCGCAACCGCCTTCGCCTTCGCTTGGAAACGGGAACTACATTGGCCCTACAAGAAGGAGAAGAATTAGCGGTAAGAGATCTAGTGTTGGTTAAGTCTGGATAATATATTGGCCAGATCTAGACCTTCCTAGTGACCTACCCACAAGTGCGGATCCCAGATCCACCGGAGTTCACAGCTTGGCCGGTCGGGTCTTCGACGCTCAACAACCACAGATCCCGCTATAGGAAGCGGCAAGCATCGCAAGGAAATGAACCGTAAAGGAACTTAAAGGACAAGACCCCACAAAGGCAACCCCACGGCCGGATCCAGATCCAGGCCGCCAGATCCGAGGGCAAGACTACTCGATCTGGAAGTACAACCCGAGCTGCGTGAAGATTTCCGCGCCGCTCCACCCCATCCCCGCGTCTCGCCAAGACTGTCTCGACTTCAAGGCGTTGACACTTCGGGAGACACCAGAAGAGCAAGATCCAGCCCTACCGACGGGTACACAAGGTGACCCAGTTCAGCACACGTCACGGCAGATCGGAGTACCCCCTCCGTTAGTCGGTGTTCGGGCGCAGTTGGTAAGTTGGATTAGCGATCTCGCTGATTTTGCTGATCCCGCTACACCACACTAGCCTTGTCAGCAACCCGATTCAGGCGATAGAAAAATTCCAGCGGAGCTTCCGTCTTCTTCTGGGTCATACTGTAGTACCTCTCAGAGTCGGACGTTTTCGCCTTGCAATACTTCTCCTTGAACGCCTTCAGGAATCGCTTCCAGCTGTGACGTATATCTTCGTCCAAATTGTAGCGCCAGTCTCGGGCGGATGACGGCAACTTCAGTTTCATCTCGTAAATGCGCATCTTGTCAGACCATCTCCCTTGAACTGCCATACTCTGGAACTTTTCTAACCAGCGAATGCGTGTCGACAGTGATGCTTTTTCATTGAAGTCTTCCAGAGCCGATGCGTTCACGTAAGGCTTGTACGTAAACACCGTAGTCCCAGCTTGAGACGTCTTTGAAGTCATTACGTTCGGAGTCGACTCCTCGAAGAAACTGCTGTCCGAGTCATCAGAACTTTCATCGTCCTTCTTGTCCGAGTCAGAGTCCGGGTCGGAGTCATGAGGGTCATTTCCTCGTTTGGAGATTCTCCTTGCGGAACCCCGTCTCGACGACCCTGACTTCCCAGCGTCCTTCTTGGGCGGGTCCGAACCTCCAGGCGGAGTACGTCCGGGGGGACCTCGCTTCTCGGAGCTCTGTTCAGTCTTCACTTGAGTCGCGCTCCTGCTCCTGCTCGCAGCGTCGTTCTTGACCTTGGCTTGTTGGAGGTTTCGCAAAGTCGTTTGCAATTGCGCTGCGAAATGACCATCCGCGGTCGTCTGAGCGGCCTGCGCTGGGACTTGAGGGGTCACCGGGACTTCGTCACGAGGGTTGGATTGTGTCGTTGCTGCACGTTTCTCCCGAAGCTGACTTGCGTAATACTTCTGGACGTTGAGAGCAGCTTCTCGGTCTCTCTCGCGCGCCTCCCGGAGAGCCAACAACTCCTTTCGAGTCTCTTCCAGTTCCAGCGCTCGTCGTCTCCCCTCGGATTCCAAACGAGCTTTCTCCTCGGCGACTTCCAGAGCTTGTCGATTCTTCTCAGACTCCAACTGCGCCTGGAAATCTCCCAGCGCCGCTTCCATCCGTTGACGTTCGTTCAAAGCTGCTTCTGCTCGCAGCGCCTCCACAACTTCTGGAGACATCGGAACGAAGTTCGCCACGTTAGACGAAATCAGAGGTGGCACGTTCTCCTTCTCGACTCTTGCGCACTGCTTCTGGACTTGAGCGACTTTCTCCTCCACACTAGCCATCGAGTCTTTCATTTTAGTCATCGACTCTGCCATCTTTTGCATGATCTCCATGGCTGCTACGGTTGATCCCGTGGACTTGACAGAGTACCCCGAACGATTGGATCGCTCAGAGTATCGCGAAGTCGATCTGTGACGTCCGGACGTCCGCTTGGACGAACGACGTCTTCCCCTTTCCCGACATCGCGAATATTGACTATCATCAGAGGACTCATCGTCAGATGACGTGTCGGGTCGACGGTCTTTGCGGCGGGTTCGTCGCTGGGACGTCTTCACCGTCTTGACATCTCTTTCGGAGTCTATCATGTCCACATCACCGACACCAGGTTTCGACTCCTGGACGGGCGGGATGATCGTCTGTTGGACGTACATACCCATCAAAGGAGCACTTGGCATGAAACCACCAGCTCCGTGAGCCGTCATCACCATGGGATGGTAACCAACGTATGGCATGTGTCCTCCTTCGTACGACCACATCGAAGAGCCGGATGATTCATCTCTCGACGACAAACTTCCAGTCACAAAACTCCTCTGGGAGACACTCGACTGTCCAGAGACATCCGACTGACTCGGAACGGAGTTCGATTCCGTCTTCCGGGACACACTCATCTGGGCCACCGAATTGACCTCGCTGGGAGGCACCGTACTTGGTCCCGTCCCTGACGAAGCATACAACGGTAGCGAACTCAGAGGTGGAGGCTGAGGTGGATGTGCTTGTGGACGCTTGGCATCGGGTTCACTCTGGGACGATCCTCTTGGACTTCTCGTCGTTCGGATCCCCAAAGTCCGGAATCGCATCACAAACTCGCGACCCAGCAGGTCCGACTCGTAGTCATTCATGAAGAGATCTCCTTCGGAATCTTCAGCGTGATAATCCAATCTGGGAGGTCGTTCCGACTTGACTCCTTCTGGAAGCACAGACTTCCCGGAAGCTTTAGTCGTCACTTGTTGCCACTCCAGCATTTCCACACCCAAGAGTTGTAGCAAATCTGCCACCACCTTGTAGACCTTGCTTCGGTGGATCTTGGACGCCCGCGTCTTGAACCACTCTGGGACGAGATTTGTGAACTCAAACCCAGCTTCACAGAGCAGCGTCTGGAGTCCAGCTACACTTTCCCTCGGAGATGATAGTCCGGGTGGAATAGTCGCCGCGGTCAAATCTTGGGCCATCGCTGGCATCCGTCTTTCCGGGCGAAGTTCCACCACCCACGCATCTTCTGAAGTCGCCAACAATGACCAATCCCGGAGATATCCAGACGTCGTAAGTATCGCCGTCTGCCAACCCGCGGTATCCAAAGTCACAGCGGGCCACATATACTCCACAGAGGGAGGCGAGATTCTTCCAGACGGAGCGCGCTCCCAGCGTCGAACTTGTTCTGCGACGAAATCGCGCGCTTGGACCTCCGCGACACTCACTCCGAGGTCTCGTCGAGGAGTCTCAACCGGTTGGGGACCGGGAGTCTCCAAAACAGGAATTGCCGGATCGACTCCTGGAAGTTCTTTGTCCTCCTGGACGGTCACCAAAGGCTTCTCAGTCTTGACCAGCGACGCCTTATCCAGGGGAACAGCGTCGCCTTCCGGAAGCACTTCGACTTCCTCATCTGGCTGCGGAGAATCCGAAATTCCATCCACAACCCGGGATACTTCGTTCGGAGCATCTTCCAGTCTCCGAGCGGGATCTTCCAAAATCTTGACTTCGTCCTCAGGCATTCCCAAAGCCGGTGTCTTGAGCTCTTCATCTCCCGCGATTACTCTGACCACGTCGTCCGGCGGATCTTCGCCTGGACCGTCGTCCAAAAGTACTTGGTGCGCATCTTGGACGTCCAGTCCGGACGACGATTGTTCTTCAGCCGCGGCCAACTTCTTCTTCTCCTCGGCTGCCTTGCGCTTCGCAGCGTTGGCCTTCCGAGCCTCGCGCTTGACTTCGTCCAAGCTCTTGGTCTCTTCAGGCAGCAGCCCTTGTACTCGGCGCGAAGCCCGCGACGCCGAACCGCGTCCCGCCTCTTCGCGCTCACCTTCTTGCATGCTACTTCTCCGAACCATAACCACAGTTATGAAGTAAGTCAACAATCAGCACCCTAAAATCAAACCAATATAACAACTCGGTGGAATCACTAGACAACCAAATCCGGGCACGCGCACCAGCTGTGGCGAAGTCGGTGACAACTTTTTGCCGCCCAGGTGTATAGTGCTCTCGTGCTACCCTCGTTGGGACCTGTTACCCCTCCAAAAGTAGAATGACTTCCAGGAGGAGAACAGGCGGGTATACCTCCAAACGAGAAACCTCGTTTGGAGTTGGCGTGTGTACCTTGCGTAATCCCCTTCTCGGACCGTTTATCTTCGGCGGACCGGATTCCACCTAGTGAGTTGTTAATATATGGGTATAGAAAATATGAGAGTACTGAGCGTGGACGTATACCTCCGAACGACGCTCGTACAGTTAGTGAGAAGTAGTGATCTACTAACCAGATCCACTCCCAGAGTTAAGATAACCAATCTCAAAATATACAGAATACAATACACACAACTACCCGTCACTTATTCTTTTGGACCCTCGGACGGTGGATCAACACTCCAGTCAAATAGGGTTCTCCGCTTGGAAGGCACTGGTCAACCTCCAAACGAACCCTTACCAATAATTCTCTCTTCGACTCACGCACCACCTCCGTTTGGAGGAAAATAGACAGACCTAATACACAGTCCCATCACACAGTAATCTATCAATAATTCCTGGGGCCGATCACTAACAAACCTCCTAGACTGCAGTTAATATGGAATGGATAAAGCTCCTCTGCGAAAGAGTGTACTTCTCAACTAATAATATGGAATAGTAACGGATCACTCCCGGTGTGCGAGCCCGGGTCCCCGTCTTAACTGTGACTTGACCTTTTTGGGGTGAGAATCCCCACACGTCCCCTGGCACGGTCGGTGTGTCTGGATGTCGACGTTCGGGCAGTCAGACCTCCGGGGGCGGTCCCTAAAAATCGCGGTAGGCTGCTGTCCTCTGGTCCCAGGCGATATTCGCCTCGCTCCCGTGCTCGGAATTACGATGCACTTGCGGGTCTTGAGGCAAAACGGTTATTAATGGTTATCTTGGTCTCTTACTCTCTCTCTCTCTTTTATCTTGGCGAGAAGATCTCTGCTGGATTTCTGCTTGCGTTCTGGGCGTCGATCTTCGACACACACACTCTTCTTTTATCTTGATCTTTGTATGGGGCGCGTCCCAGCTTCAACCTTGGCGCGCGTAATCGTCCTACACGTCGGGTCCGCATCCTCGCACGTGGGTGTGACTCAGTGGGTGACCGTGGTACATAAGTACCACTCTTCGCTCTTGACACATCTTGAGATCTGACTTGACTTGGACTTTGTATGGTGACTCATCTCGGAGCATCACCCTCTTCGTGACTTCACTCTGTGACTTCTCCTCTTGGACATCACGTCACAGCTGACTCTTGGACTTCTTTCCTCTTGGACATATTCCTTCTCTTGGACTTCTTGACTCTCTTGGACTTCTTGGTTTTCTTGGCTCTCGACTTCTGGACTCTTGACTCCTGGACTTCTCTTGGACTTCCGGACTCACGTCCCAATTGACTCTTGGACCTCTTGATGACTCGACTCCTGGACTTCACCATTCTCGACTCTGGGATCCTCGCTTGTAACTTGACTATGGGACTCTTGATCCCCGGTCGTTTGGGGTCCGCTTGTATCCTGAGTCTCACTTCTGCATGAATGGGCTCCCAGATCCGAATGCACAGGGCTTGGCAATTTTGGTTCAGTCACTTCGTGTCACGTCCTCGCTGAGTACAAAATTATCAGCAACTTTGCTGGCGTTCTGAGCTCGGCGGTGAGGGAGGCCATCAAGCTCTCCGTGCAGGAACGCTTTCAGGTCTGCCCACCTGAGTTCTTCGTCTTGAGCATTTGAAATACGTCGTCTTCGCTCGGCTTGTACCACTGCTGGGTCGATGTCGGCCACGTCTGGGGTTCTATTCTCGTCGACTTCGACTTGGGCTTGTCCTTCGACTCGGCGGATCCGAGATGGTGCTCTTGGGGTTTCAAATTCAGTGTTCTCGGTGTCCGCTCCTGGTGGAGACGGCCTTGACTCGTCGAGCTCGCTCTTCCTCTCATCCTCAAAGTGGACTCGGCGCTTCTGGTTCCGCGTCATCACTGTTGCTTCGGCTTTGGCTTTTGCTGAATCTGTCACGGCTTCGGCATAGAGGACTTCTGATATCCTGTTAAGCGCTTTGAGGTCGGCCTTGCGTTCCCGGCTGAATATCACTCGACTGGCTTTGTCTTCCAGAGCCTCAGTTGCTAGTGAGTCGGCGGCTGCGTTGTAGTGACGGACTACGTGCAGATAGCGGACCGAGCTCAGCTGATCAGCCATTTGTTTGTGGTGTGCTAGCTCGACCTGCAGCGTCTCCTTCCTACATGCGATCACCCCCATGGATTACTGGATCGCCAGCCGAGAGTCGCCCACGATAATCAAATCCGTGACACCGCGATCTAATGCAGCTTTCACTCCATTGTTCATGTCGGTGTACTCGGCGATATTGACTGTGGTCGATGAGAGGTGCGCGCTCGCAGCGATCTCAATGTCCCAAGAAGGAAGATGCCACAGTATCCAAGAGCAACTGCCATAGCCGTCGTGTTTTGCAGTCTTGGCGGACCCATCAAATGACAGCACGTACCCTGCAAAGTCACGGGGCACATGTGCATACAGCAGTTCTGGGTCCAGTCGGACCGTAGCCGAGTTCTTCGATGGCGGAGCCAGATGAGTCAGGGACTCGTCGAGCCCAATGTGCGGCGTGACGGTCGCCTGTAACAGCTGAGCGAAGTCGACATCGTGTTCGCGAACACGTTTGATCTTCAGGTGGTATGGTGATAGAAGTACTGCAAAGCTGACTGCCCGTCCATACAAAGACTTCGACTGGTAGACCCACTCCAATGTGGAAAATCGCGTGTAGATGTGGAGCGTCTTTCCGGCGAGAAGAGTGTGGCAGGTCTTCAATAGATGTAGCAAAGACAACACTTCCTTCTCAGCTGGATGATAGCCGAGCTCCTTTTCCTTGAGCACTCGTCCACAGAACCGCACTAGGCTGTAACAGCGTGCTGCTCAGCGCCCACTCATTAGCGAAAAGCATGACGTGGACCTCTCTGGCCGCGTCGAAATGTCGAAGTATTGGAGCGTCAGCTACCCTCTTCTTCAACTCGGCGAAAGCCGCCTTAGCGGCGGTGAGGCCACCCCCTTGACCGAAGTCGTCCTCCTTCAGCTGATACAGGACTGCCCCATACACTGCCATGTTCTGAATGAACCGGTTGTAATAATTCAGTGCTCCCAAGAAAGCTTGCATGCCCTTCTTGGATTTCGGGGACGGCAGCTCAGCGATCGCCGCCATCTTGGCTGGATTAGCCCGGATTCCACTCGGCGAGATCTCGTGTGACAGGAAGTCGACGGTCGGTTGCACGAATATGCTCAGGTAAAGCTGATGCTGATCCTGCACTCGGCGAACCTGTCTAGCAGTCGACTCAGCGTGTCCAAACACTCGTCGAATGTGGCCCCACCAAAGCAAATATCGTCGACAAATGACCGGTGCTTGAATACCGGGGTCAACGCCGACTCATCGGTTTCGCCGTTGGTGAACATATCACCGTCTGGCCCATTGACAAGATCTTGAAGCGGGTCCGACTCAGCTGATGCACGATGATCTGCTTCGAACATGGATGTTGAGCTTGGAGAAGGCTGGGTCAGCTGGTTGGTCGTTTCGGCCTGCTGACTGCGCTGGATCACTGAGGCGGCCTCAGCTCGGCGGACGCGCTCGGCGTGAGCCGCCCAGCCACCCCGGGGCTGTACGTAACCACACAAGGCGTTGTCGATGATGCGTTGATAAATCATCGGAGCGTTCGTCAACCCGAACGGCATCCTGAGCCACTCGAAATGTCCTAGTGCGCATACAAACGCCGAGATCTCGCGGTCTGGCCGAGTCATCATAACCGCCCAAAATCCGCTGGCTGCGTCGAGCGAGCAGAACCAGAGGTAACTTTCCAACTCAGTAAGCAAGTCGTCGACTAGAGGCATAGCATATTCCATCAACACCGTGATAGCGTTGACCATCGTGTAGTCAATGCACAGCCTGATGTCGAGGCCATTCTTCTTCAAAACAACCACTATAGGCGATGCCCAAGGGCTTTTCGAAAAAGCGATCAACCCAGCCTTGAGTAGTCCCTTCAACAGTTCGTATAACTTCTTCAAATGTTTGAGTGGAACTCAGCGGGCTCGTTGTTTGATCGGTTTGTGACCTTGCACGTCGATATCACAGATTGCTCCGTAAGCTGGCGGAGGCAGTGCGTTCCCACTGGCAATCATAATCCCTTCTTGTTTCTTCAACATCTCCACCAGCTTGGCCCGCTGACTCTCCGTGTGAGCTGCGCACACCACATTCTTACTGGCGTAATACAATACCGTCAGCGCCGAGTCGGTTTGGTCAGGGAGGAATGCCAGTTCGTGAGCATAGTCGGCGAGATCAATCTCGTTAGCCGAGCTCTCGAACTCAGCGGCTTCCTCACCCGTAGCGCTTATCATCGTAATGGCTTCATCTTCGCAGAGTGTCATCGCAGCGACAAACCGGAGATGGAGGTCTTCCTCAGGGTCATCGGCCAAACACACATCGCTGACTTCAATCTCGTCACGGAGAACCTTGTCTCCAACTCGGCGCTAAGCTTCCGAGCGTTATCCAATAACTGCGTCAACTCGGAGATAGAATCTTCCGCTTCACGCACTCGGCTGCGCCCTGACACGACGGCAGCTTCTTCAGATCCAGCGTCGGCGGTTACCGCTGAGTCTGCCTCGCCCTTGGAGTCGTCTGTCAGAACTGGTTCTGCCGACTCGTCGGTCTTGATTGTCACCCCAGCCGAGTCTACCGACTCGGAGGCCTGCCCCTCAGCACCACTCGACTCCATAGGGACTGCTGTCAGCGGGTCCCGTTCTCCATGACGCTGTGCGCACGTCCGTTCAACGCCGTGCTCACCCGGCCGGCGGGGTTCTCGATCCATCACCCCCTGTGGCCGAGTATATCGCCGCCGCTCCACTGCCGGTGGTTGCTTGTCCAGCCACTCATCGTATAGGCGCTGCTCGCGTTTGAGCAAGTCTTTGTCGATTGCGGCTTCGTAGGCGAGAACCTGCCAGTCGCGGTATCTCGCCGAAGTCAGCCTGACATATCCCTCGTCTGGTGCCAGCTCACCATAGGGTGCCCAGTGGACCACTGGGAAGTGGGCGGGACACCACACGAGCTTCCCGCTGACATTAGTGAGTAGAACTCGCGTGGACTTCCCGCGCGAGCTGTGTATCAAGGTCGGTACCCAGTCCTTCGTTCGCCGCACCCATAGTTCATGGGTCTCGTCACTTGGCTGCTTGCGCCGTAGCTGGAACTCGGCGATCATTCTTGTCTGAATGCTGGTCGACTCAGCTGGGCCGTCGGTAACGTGATCACCATATGACGGTCCCGTAATCTCGGCCGCACCTGATTTGAAGAGCGGGATGATTACCTCATCAGGTAACCTCTCCGTCGAATTGTACAAATCAAGCCGGATACCAGCTGGAATCATGAAATCGGTTCCCAAGATTAGGCCAACACCGGCACGGTGATCCATAATCCATACTTCAAATTCGTAAACAATCTTCCAGCCGAGTGTCAACTTCACTGTTGTCCGGGACGTCGTGAGCAACTTGCCCTTGTTAATGCCTTGTACGTCGATCTGCTTATCCGTGCTTGCTCGGGCTTTCACACGTAGCTTCTTAGCAAAAGATTCGCTAATAGCCGAGACGTTTGCCCCAGTATCCAGCAGTATCTTCGTACGCACATCATTTACTGCACCCATCACCAAGGCACGCATACGTACTCGGCGGTCGAACTTCTGCGCTGACCACCACCCATGCGCTCGCCTGGGTACAATCTCATCCTCTTGGAGACTCCGCCTGCCCCAGCCTGCCGCTGTTGCTGAGGCTCCATCATTCCACTTGCCATGACTCGGCGATCTTCCTCTGGATCGTCGAGTTCATCATCCCCGTCACTTTTACGTTCAAGTCCGTCGTTTTCGCATTCAAATCCCGCTCTCTCTGCTCCACACATCTCGGGCCGTTGCGCTTCGCCGACAAAGACGAACACATAGTTCGCTTCTACAGCCGGCTCAGCTAACTGTGGCAGCCCGATATTATCCAACCCAGTCGGTGTTGGCGGGCCACCTAGTTTAAATTCTTCGGCTCATAGATGTCTTGGAGGCGGGGACAGTGGACTTGTCGACGGAGGGACGAACTTGGTGAGCTTTTCGAACCGCTGGGACATCTCACAACGGCCAACATCGTAGACCTGCTTGCAGAACTTGCACCGGCGGTTGCAGAAGTGCGCTGAATGGTTGGGGCCACCACAAGCGGCGCACGGACCGTAGCGCGGTCGCTCGCCAGAGTCACCTCGGCTGCCACGTCGGTCAAATGACCTTCCCTCACGTGAATCGTCTCGGCGACCACGGCGTTGACGCTCAGCGGAATCATCCTGGTGGGACGGCCGGTCATCCCGGCGGCGCTCCGCCGAGTTGCTCGGACCACTCATCCGCTCACTTCCTGCTCCGGCGTCAACGTAGTTCTGATCTTGGTCGGACTCGGAATTGCTGTACTCACTGCTGCTGCCGGCACTGCTTGAAGACCCAAGTGCATTGACCCGGCGACTCGATTGGCGAGAGTCAACTCCATGGTACAAGTCATCGACCGACGCTTCAGCTACTGCGACTCGGCGATCACGACTATCGTCTCGGCGACTACGTCGGTCATCTCGGCGTGGGTCGCGTCGATCATCCCGGCGGGACTCTCCCCGCCGAGAGTTGTCACCTCGACGAGTGTCTCGTGTTCGGTTGGAGGCTATGTGATCACGCTGCTTCTTCCTCTTCTCGCCGAGTATCTTCTTGTTGATGATCTGTTCCACCCGCTGGATGTCGGCGAGCTGAAGTGGATACAGCAAATCCATCACTTCGTCGTCGCCGCAATTGAGGAGGAACTGCTCGACGTGATCGGATGCATCCGCGCCACCTTTCTCGTATTGAATCTTGGCAGTGCGGGCGTATCCGTTGAGTCGGATGAGGAAACCACGGATGGGTTCGTTCTCCTTTCGACTCGCCGAGTAGTACCGAGTGCGAGCGGACTGGTCAAATCGCGAGCAGTAGTAATCCAAGAAGGCTTCATTGAGCAAGTTCCAGCGCTGTTGCGTCTTCTTCAACTGCCGGTACCAGCTCTTGGACGCTCGGCCCAGACTCAGCGAGAATGGTTCGCACCACGAATTTTGGGGCATTCGGGTGCCTTTCATCTCGTAGATGAACCGCTTCAACCACTGAAGAGACGCGTCCGAGCGGTATCGCTTTCCGTCGAGCTCGGATATCTTGTCGAGTGAGAAATGAGTGCGAATCTCCAAGTACTTGGTGTCATCTCGCTCATCGTCATCGTAGCTGAGTCGGCGGATCTGATCTTTCACCGTCTCCTCTTGGTCACCCCTGTCGTAGAAGTCGTCGTCGCCGAGTTCAGCGTTGTCGCTTGCATCATAGAGGTGATCAAAGCGGCCGCTGCTCGGGCGGTCTTTCTTCGATGCTTGTATGTGCGAGTCTTCGAAGTACGGAGTGCCAACTGTCGACCGGAACTTCTCGGCTTTCACCGCTCTCTTGGTTTCGGGTGTCTTCGGCAGAGGCACCTTGCTTGGATCCGCAGTGAGTTCAAGCATCTTGGCGGATCTGTCTTGGATGAGTTGGCGAGATCCTGGCGCTCGTTCAAGTCCAAACTGTCGTGTAGGAACACGCTGAAAATCTCGCTACCGTACGGTACGAGTCCCACCAACAACACACGTATTCCCGAAAGGGTCAACGAAAGTTGGATCTAACCTGAGGTCCAGGAACGATCCCTTACATCGGGTTGGATATAAGCCTCTGTGTACCAATGTTGTCTTCGGTCAACCCAAAACCTGCACTAACTAGCCACCAACGAGAGCTAGAATGCAATATAGCGCTTTCGCGCAACCCTTTTGCAGTCCCTCAGATGGAAGGGTACCGGCTGATTAGGCCTAATACAAAGGAGACCGAGGTAATCCTCGGTCGGTAGTAGAATATACTCTAGGGGACTTAAACACTCCACACACACACAGAACGACACTCTAAGTGCCACTCTAGCCTCTCGGCCACGCCTACTCTTGGCTTGGCCTCGGTGGACTATTAATTAATAAATCTCTAGTCCGCCAACAGCCATACCACTAAGCCAGGCGTATCCAGGCACTACAATAAGCTAGCTAACACTTACCGGAGTCGGACTTAACCTCTGAAGACTTGGGGGGAAGACTGCTGATTTATTACTGAATATTCAGAGGCTCTGAGAGCCTCTGCAGATCATCCTATAGCTAATCCTAATCCTACATACAAATATCTAGTATAAACGAATCTCGATGTGGCGACTTCTGTACACTCATCAATAATGACGGTGATTACGCCAGAGGTACCTCGAGGTGCGACCGAGGCTTCCACATAAGTACGACCGAGGCTTTGGTCGTAAATATCACTGAGTTTGACGTATTTAGCATCGGTCGGGTATTTATTAGGTCCCACCGAGGCCAAAGTCACTACTTGTCACTCTAACGAGTTAAATGTGAGTGACAGCTTGTCACAACGGCAACTCCATTTCTGTCAGCGAATCCGACAGAGTGCGCCAGCAGAGCGACCCGGCCGAGGTCACTTTTCGGCCGGATCTCCACGCCACAACTGCCCCCGCCTCGTCGTGAACCTGGCACTGGTGAACGGCGTGGCGCAATGTCTCGTCGTCCGACTCGGCCACCGTCTCGGTCGCTGACTGCGGCCACCGCGCGTGCCTTCCGGTCCTTGGGATGCACCGGCGAGGTGGGCATCTTCTTATTCGGCTCGTTCTTGTCTTGATCCTCGTGATGCTTACTTGTTCTCCGTGCTTGACCCTCAGAGCGCTCTGGACGTCCTCGCCGAAGCCTCGCAACCCCAGCCGCGCTTGCATACTGGGGAACCCTCGACCGAGTCTCATCCGCGTGGCGACGCTCCTCCGGCCAGTCCTTCTCGACCCGGCGACGCGACTTCCGCGGCTCCCAAATCCTCGGTCGAGCATCCTGCACCTCCGGCGAGCGTCCTGAGTCCCTACCCTGCGTCGCCCGAGGCTCATCAGTCCGCATCGCCAGAGATACCGGGTGATTCCCCGTATCGCTCGCCTTCAACTTCTCCGCTGCGTGCCAATCCCCCTCCGTCGCCAACTCCCGTGCCTTCGGCATCGTTGGCAACTCGCGGGGCGTCGGTCGGGGCTGTGGTTGCCGGAGCAATGGTCGCTGCACCAGCAGCGGGTGTGACCGAGCCTTCCGCGGCAGTATTGACGGCGTCCAACCGCCAGTTCTACCGCCTCGCCGAGCTGGTCGTCAGCGTCGCTCGTGCTCCTCCCGCTCGGGTCGATCCGGTATTGGACCGGCGCCTTAAGCAAGCCACCACTCTCGACGAGGTCGCAGCAGCCGCGGTAGCTCCGAGGTGTCTGCCCGTTGCTGAATCTAAGGAGATGATGTCGCTCCGTCAGGAGGTGGATCGGCTCCAAGCTTTGGCGAAGGACACGGAGGACAAGCTGTACGTCGAGATGGGGCTCCGAGTAAAATCGAACGTCTTCTGCGTGCAGACATCGACTGAGCTCCACCAAGCTCAGGACCAACTTGACCGACTCCGTGAGGAACGGCGGGAGCTCTCTGAGCGGTTGGCTGAAGCGGAAGCCACCCAAGAGTCGCACCAAGAGGTGACCGACTCGCTCGAGCGGCGCATCGTCGAAGTGAACGCAGAGGCGACTACCACTCACCGGCAGCTCACGACGGATCGCGTGCGGTTGAAAGCAAGCCTCGTTGCCCATACTGCTCAACTCGACCGCCTTCGCCAGTACCTGGCAAACCAAGACCGAGGTCAGTCCGGGGTTCTGCACTCGCGCATCCGCGCCTTGCACGACGAGAACAACAGATTGCGTCGGGCGAACTCGATCTTGCGGCGCCACTCTGCGATGCATGAGTTGGACGTGGATACCCTCGTCCTGGCGTCAGCTGGCATCTCTGCAGACGAGATCGACTGGTCACTGTTCGGTCTCAACCCTCCTGGCGTCATCGTTGGGTCCCCACAGAGCAGCGGCGGGTCGTCAAGTCCGGACGAGCCGTCCACCGAGGCTTCCTCGGCTCCTACGGTCCCTCGGTCCAGTCCTCCGGCATCGCCCTCGTCCGCATCTTCATCTTCGAAGCGCAAACGTGACTCGTCTCCTCGGTCATCGACCGAGGGTACGGCGGCATCGCAACTGCCCCCGTCCAAGTGTCTCGGCCGCGCTTCTGTTGATTTGCGTGCGACGGCTGCGGCTGCGGCTGCACAACGTGCAAGCGGGTCTCCGGGTGACCAGCAACCCTCGGTCGCCTCTCCTTCGCCTTCCGCTGTTCTTGGGTCACCTGGTGGTCAGTCGGCCGAGGGTAGCGATGCTTCTCTGGTTCCGGTATCGTCGTCGTCGGCTAGTCCTCCATCGCCTGCCGCTCCGGGGTCTCCCTCCGTGTCTCCGGACAGTGCCACACGCCAGTCTAGCTCGCGTGGCGGGGGTGGTTCTCCAGGAGATGCTGATCCGCCTGGGTCGCCTGACGACGGTTCGCCGCCTAGCAGTGGTGGCGAAGAAGGCAGTCCGCCATCACCAGAGGGCGGCGACGCCAGGGCCTCGGACGGGTCTTCGGGGGAATCCGACGACTCCTCCGCGGCGTCCGACACCAGTGGATCTCCTCCGGTGACGCCACCTCTCGCGCAGCAATCGGCGGCGTCGTCGAAGAATCTCGATGACTTGTCCCCAGAGTCTCTTGAACGAATCATGTTCGGCTCGGAGAGCGAAGAAGAGAGTCCTTCCCTTCCGGCAGGGACTGCTTCCCAAGCCTCGGTCGTGCCTGCTGCGTCGTCGCCGGGGCCTTCCGCATCGGATGCACCATCGACCGAGGGTTCATCCGCCGTCGCGCGGCAGGGGCGTCCCCGGGTTGAGGTGACGGCCACTCTCTTAGCTGCCCGTGGCACCGTGCAGACCGGGTTCACGCCTGCTGTGACCAGTGTGTCGGACGTGGCTGAAGGGTCCCGGAAGGTGTCCGAGCTCGGCAACCTGTTCCTCTTGCCGGGCTTCACCGCCCCGGGTGCTCAAGAGTGCTGGTGTTTGCTGCAGAACCTCAGTGTGCCCGACATTCCGGCCGATGATCCGGTGTCACCGTGCTCCGAGGCCGGTATGGCCGTGTTCTCTGATTGGGCGAACCCCCTTCACCCGTGGCAACTGGTGAGGGTCAAATTCCCCGCTGAGCCATGCACCTTCGGCGTCGGTGAGTTCACCGACGGCATGACGATCTCCGTTCGTGCAACAGGTCAGGCTCTCCTCGTTCGACTCTGGCGGCAGTTCCAAGGCACGTCCGCCGACGCGACTGAGAAAGCAGACCTCGGTTTTGCCTTGTGGGAACGCCGTCACTGGGTGAAGGTTTCTGCCATCGAGGCGTTCTTCGACGACTTGGCTGCGAGGCACGGTCGTCGCAGCCCACTCCTCCTCAAGCTCCGCCGGTCATGGCAGGCGTACAGCCCAGGTCGGAACATCCGAGCCGATCGCCTCCGGCAGCAGATGGTAAAGCGCCTGTGGACGGGTTGTATTGAGTACGACCGTGAGCCTCGTCAGTTCCACATGGTGACTCTGTTGGAGCCCAGCTATCTCCAGTACTCGTTCGAGGTCCTGGAGTGGGTTCCTCGGACGTAGGGCTGGGTTGCCGAGGTGACCGAGTTGGACGCTCGCCAGCCGTGGCGTAACTGTTGTATCGACGACCCGGCGAGTCACCCGTTCAACACGACGTTTGCCGCCAATGTCAGCACTCGCTACTCCAGTGATGTCCGACGCCTTCTTTTTTGCAGGTAGCTCGTAGGGTTGTAGTTCGTTCTCCATTAATCTCTCATAATCATTTCAATCCACTCGTAACTTCCTTTTGCTGCGTCTTCCGTCGTTAACTCGATATATTCCTCGTTCGGTGGTCTGCCATCTCCGCCCTGACGCCGCGGTCCTGTTGGTGGGCCGACCGAGGGGTGATTGTGCATTCTTGAGTCGTCATTTTGATTCTTCCACATGTACATATGCAACAGTCTTTTGGTATCTTCTTTCGTCTGCTACTGCGAGCCAATTGCTCCTCGCATGCAGTTCAACCCTCGGTCGCCTCTGCAGTGGGTCCTCCTCGTTCATCTCAAACCCTTCTGCGGGCGACCGTGTTCCCAGTAACTTCCTTCGGCTGTATTTGCGAGCTGGTGGCCGTCACAATCAGTTCGTTCTTTGATGACGCCAATGTTCACTCCTCGTGCGCGACCTGAGCCATTTGCAGGCGTCGGTCGCTGCGTTTCTGGCGCAAGTAATCGTTGAGTAGTCCCCCACACGACAGATTGGCAGCTGGTTCCCACGTTGGTTCCTCATAGCCGACCCATTTCACCTTGAATTCTCGAACCGCTCGGTTTGTACTCGTTGACAGTGGCGTGCAGTCGTCCAGGATGGCTTCGACCTCAAACTCGCCTGACGGGAGATCCGGCTCCCAGCTATCCTCGGGCAACAGCTCTTCATCAAAGTCTACCCGCGACTCCTCGTCCACATCCGGTGCCAACCGAACTTTAGGTCGATCTCCGAATTCACTCACTGCCTTCAACCGTGATACATGGACGACTGGGTAGAAGCGGTAACCACTTCGATTCGGCAGCTCCAGCTCGTAAGCGAACTCCTCCACCTCCTTCTTGAATGGCCCGTGCCATCGATGCGCGAGTTTCTTCGTTAGGCCCGGTTTTACTCGTTCCATATACAACCACAGGCGGCTTCCTGACGCGAACAGCGACCTCGGTGGGGTCTCGCTTGGATACACTTCACCTGGGGGGCTCGGTAGCGACTCTCTCTCCTGTCGTCCGAGTGTCTCGTTGTGTTCCTTAGCCCTCCGAGCCTTCTCCGTCGCTTGGTATTCCTTGGTCATACTGAGTGCAATCTCCTGCTGTCGGTTGACTTCGCGGCGCCACGCCAGGGCGTCGGACTGGCGCCCGGAGCCTCGTTTGAGGGACGATGACATCGCCTTGAGAGTCGACTGTGCATCCCAACCATGAACGAGGTAAAAACGGAGTCTCCTTCCGGGTCCCATTCTGCGAGTTGTTGATAGCGAAGATCAACTTCTCTGCAATCTCATCCCAGTCTTGTTGTAAGGGGTCTTCGGCATACACGCGCACAGACTGCATGACGGTCTTCACCGACCGTTCTTGCTGTCCATTCGCCTGTGCCCGATAACTCAACGTGGCTCGCGACCGAGTCTGCATCATCTCGGCGAAGGCTAGGAACACTTCACTCATGAACCTCGGGTCCCGATCGTGGCGGATTAACGAGGGTGCGCCGAACCTTCGGTAGACACACTCCTCGAAAGCTTGAGCAACGACGAGTGCAGTGGTATCCGACATAGCTTTACCCATCACAAATCCAGTGAACGAGCACTGGAACAGTAGTAGTGCCGTGTTTCCCCGCCGAGACCTCGGCAACGGGATCACAAAGTCCATGGAGACCATCTGGAACGGTCTCTCGGCCAGTACATTTCCTGGGGAGTAGCCTCTCAACTGCGGCCGACTTTTACTGGAACAGCAGTCCGGACAGGACCTGACATGCTTCTCTACATCCGCGTACAGTCCGATCCAATAGTAGTCTGCCTTCACCCGGTGGTAAGTGCGATTAATGCATTGGTGACCTCCTTCCAGCGAGTCGTGGCAGCTCTGTAACGCTTCTTGAACCATCGTTGAGGGTACCACGAGACTCATCCACGTTCCCTGCTGCTCGTCCGGATCCGAACGACGGCTAGTTCCCACAAAGTAGAGCACTCCTTCTTCGCTCAGAACGAACCGGTCTGCCATTTTCCAAGCGTCACGTGCCCCCTTGTTACCCAGACTGGCGTCTTCGCCTCGGAGGATCGCTCTGAGGTTAGACCACTTCAATTCCTCGTCTTGCGCTGCTGCGACTTGTGGTGTAGCGGGATCGGCAAAATCTGCGAGATCGCTAATCCAACTAACCAACTGCGCCCGAACACCGACAAACGGAGGGGGTACTCCGATCTGCCGTGACGTGTGCTGAACTGGGTCACCTTGTGTACCCGTCGGTAGGGCTGGATCTTGCTCTTCTGGTGTCTTCCGAAGTGTCAACGCCTTAAAGTCGAGACAGTCTTGGCGAGACGCGGGGATGGGGTGGAGCGGCGTGGAAATCTTCACACAGCTCGCGGTTATACTTCCAGATCAAGTAGTCTTGCACTTGGATCTGGCGGCCTGGATCTGGATCCGGCCGTGGGGTTGCCTTTACGGAGTCTTGTCCTTTTGTGTTCCTTTCCTTACGATGCTTGCCGCTTCCTATAGCGGGATCTGTAGTTGTTGAGCGTCGAAGACCCGACCGGCCAAACTGTGAACTCCGGTGGATCTGGGATCCGCACTTGAGGGTAGATCACTAGGAAGGTCTAAATCTGGCCAATATATTATCCAGACTTTACCAACACTAGGTCTCTTACCGCTGTATCTTCTACTGCTCGCAGGGCCAATGTAGTTCCCGTTTCCAGGCGAGGGAGAAGGCGGTTGCGATGTCCAAGGCAAATTCGATACTGATTTATGCTTAAGTCCGATCCCATCCTATCTATCTATCCTTCTATCCAGCTATCATCCCATCGGTACCTACTGGCTCTGTAGCCTCCCTTGACCTCCATTATGGCGTCATCCAAGCCTCTGGCACGTCGTCATCGCCGGATCCGCAATACTGGATCTGGGCCCAGGTATCAGATCTGATCCCGATCTGGGCTCCAGATCCAAATTCCCTTGGTCTTCCCCGGCCTCTCGATCTGGGCTCCGACCGCTTGACCTTCGCCTGTTCTGGTCCTGTGACGCTTGTAGGCCGTCTCCCTGGGGTGCGCTGCCCTTTCCTTCGCGTAGATCCCGGCAGGTCAGTGTCTCGGATTAGTGACTGACCGGGTCCCAATCTCTCACTTGCCAATCAACTTCGATCTCCAAATTCTCCGATCTTTTTCTCCACAGTCGCCTCCTGCTCGTAGTCGTTGTTACCCAACTGACATCACTGCGAGCACTTTCCATCACTCAGGTGTCGGCTTCTGGTGTTGCACCGTTCTTATTCGCGCATTCTGTCTTTTCGACCCGCGGCTCCAAGTTTCTCGATGTCGTCCCCGTCTTCCTCTGGATCGCCGAGCCGGTCTCCACCGACTGGGGCCAGCGCCGACGAACTCCGCCGTCTCAATGCTTTGCTACGAGGGCGCCTCGCGCACGCCAACGCCGAGCTCCAGAGGGTTGCGTATTCTCGCAGTGTGACGGCTGACGAGCAACATCGGCTTTCTCGCACCCTGCTCCGCCAGACTCACGAACCCCGGGTTCTGGAGGATCTCTACCGAGCGCGACAAGAGGAGATAGGGCGTCTTCGTGCTGAGATCGCGGCGTTCCAATAGCCCGAGGATCCGGATGCCGGTGTCGACCCGCGCGTCGTTGGTATAGAATCTCGACTCCGGCAGCAGGAAGCCGATTTTCGCAACCTCGAGGCGCGCTTCGACCAAGCGGTCTCCGAACGCAACGTCCTCCAAGATCAAAGCGACCATTTGGCCGAAGAGATGCGGCTAGCAGGCGACGAGATCGAGCAACTCCAGGAGGATCGGAATGACTTGGATCGCGCACGTGAGAATGCCGAGTACGAGTTGCTCCTCACGGAGACTAGTCTGGCCCGAGCCACGGAGGCTCTGCAACAGGTCGAGTCTCAGGCCGCGAGGCCCGTCGAGACTTCGGGCGAGGCCTCTCCCGATCTGGATCGCTTAACCCAAGAGCGAGATGCAGCTCAGGCTGCGGCCGCCCGTGCTGAGGATCGGCTGGGCGCCATGAAGGAAGATCTTCAGGGGTACCAGCGTTCGTACCACGAGTCTTCGGCGGAATTAAATCATCTTCGAGCTCTCTAGACAGTCTCGACGGACGACCTGATCCGCAGAGTTAAAGAGCGCGATACCGCGCGGGCCAATGTTGATCGCCTCCGCGGAAACGTCTCGGATCTCGGTACGTCTCCTCTTCCCCTTTCCAACTTCTGCTTCTCTCACTGACCCGTCATACTTGGTTCTTTTAATACCTCTTGCAGACACCAGGTTGGCAGCCGCCATGAAAACGCAGGGCGCCCCGGCCAAGGAGCTCGCGGACGCAAAACGCCGCCTCCAAGATGTGGAGCATTCGGTCCGGGTGCTACAGCGCGAGCGAGACGTCGCTCGTGACGCGCGAGACCAGGCTCGGCGAGAGCGTGACGCGTTCCAGCGAGATCTCGACACCGCTCGTCAGAAACTAGCGGTAGTGGCCGTGGCCGTGAGGGAGACCTCGACCGCAGACGCGAGCACGTCTGGTCCTACTGCCGTGCTGCATTCACTGCGCGATCTGCCAGTAGACCATTCAACTCCGGGCTTAACCGGGAGCCCACAAGGTCGGGTCTCGTCGGGGCCCAACTCGGCCGCTTCGCCTCCTCGACCCAAGCGATCTCGCAGTCCACCAGCTTCGTCCGAGTCCAGTTCTACGCCTCCTGCCAAGCGTCGTGTGGCTCCTCTCTCTCCGGATGGTGATGGCGACCACAGATCCAAATCTTCGGCGGGGAAAAGTGACTCGAATCCCGTCGATCTGACTCCAGATGACGGGCATCTCGCGGATGACGACCGGGATTCGGCCGACGATAGTGACGAGGGTTCAGGTGCCGGCCCCGGATCTCACGCTTCGAACGACTCTCACAGCCAGAAGGATACGGAGGCCGAATCCGGTAGCGATGAGGTGGAGGACGAAGACGCTGCCGAGATGGCTGACGATCTCCTCGAGGCCCAGACTCTGCAAGCCCTCGCCCAATCCCGCTCTGCTGAGCGTCGGTGGCGGCAAGCGTCTCCTCGTCGTGGACCCAAAGTAGCTGGATCCGGTGCGTCGCCTGATGGATCAGACGGCTCCGACGCTGGTTCAGCTCCCCAATCTGCGCCCAACGCCAACTCTGCAGGGGACGCACCGGCCTCTCCTCGCCGTCGACCTGCTGGATCCTCTACTCCAGATCCGATGAGGCCCGTGGCACCGTTCGGCCCAGAGGATCTTTGCATCCCGGGGCGGGCTCAAGCGCGTGCCATGATCCAGGATCCGTGGTTGGCCGACCAGATCTCAGATGCGACTATGGTTACAATGTTGATCAACGTGTTGTTTCCCGTTCTCCCGACTCGTCCCGGCTGGCTGTTCCCCCGGATCGCCCCTACGGCCCGGCGTCAGTACACGCCTCGAGATTACTGCGTGGATTTGATCACGGAGGACAACGTGCGAGCCCTGCTGGACACCCGACCTTGGGAGGTTTTGGAGCGAGCTAACGA
The DNA here is from genome assembly GCA_009729435.1 of Phytophthora fragariae. NCBI lineage: Eukaryota > Oomycota > Peronosporomycetes > Peronosporales > Peronosporaceae > Phytophthora > Phytophthora fragariae. The sequence continues at coordinate 37,537 of QQOI01000080.1, read as the reverse complement.
TGCTGACGCACTCTCTTTCGAAGAAGACGTGGGAGGACGGCTCGGGGCTACGATCCGGCGGTACCAGACCCATGAACCCGACTGTCTGCAGTCGTACTGGAAAGCCACGCACTCTTTCGTTATCAGGCCGGCAATGGTCACACGCCACCCATGGCTCGGCGTCTACAAGAAGGAGCGCAACAATCGTCGTTCGCACGCCGGCGCTTACTGGAAGGCGTTTCTGGAGATGTTCATCCTAGCGATGCGCGAGGGCTGGTGCGATCTGGATCTGTTGTTGGATCCCTTCTTCCTCCACTTCCCGAAACGATCCGCAACCGTGAAGTGGTATCCGGGGCTAGTGTCGCGTCAAGCCAACCTTCAAGATCCCAACCTTCATCGAGCTGAACCTACTGACCTTCTCGAAGCCTTGGATGAAGCTAATTCGGCGGATCCGTGGCGCAATCACTTCCGTGATACACCTGACCAACATCCAGCTCGCTCCATCGCTCGCCTCGAAAGCAAGTTCTTCGGGGTTCAGGCTCAGGGCACTGAGTAATCTTCGGATCAGCTCCTCGTTCTTCGTTTGCATATTTTCCCATAGTTTCTGTAAGCGTCAATTCCACCTCTTTGCGTATCATCGGTCTTCTTGTTCGATCTCTGCATCTTGGATCTGCATCCGCCGACTCCCAGTGCGATCTGGACTTCAGATCTAGTAGTTTCGCCTCCTGTTTTTCCTATGTACACATCCAATCCTCCTTCCTCCGATCTGCACCCTCCCTGCAGATCCGTCTTCTCCTTCTCACTCAGAAACGACCAACTCGCTTTTGAGGTCCCTGTCTCACTACTCCTCGTGAGACTGCATCACTCCGAACCGGTTTCGGCTAGTGTGGTTCCGGAGGAACTCGTGTAGCAATGCTCCGTAGTTGAGATCTGCTTCGTCGACCCAGGACGGATCTTCATATCCTCGCCAATGCACCAAGAACTCACGATAGATCCGGCCATGCCGAGTCTGCTTCCCCGTTCTCATATCGGTGATCCTCTCCACTTCGTACTCATCTTCGTCCAGATCGCGAATCCAACTGTCTTCGGGGAGGAGAGCTTCATCAAGATCTACTCGCTCCGCCCCTTCGCCGAGCAAGCGAGCTGTAGGCCTATCCGGGAATGTCCTCACCAGCTTAAGTTTAGAGATGTGCACTACGGGGAATAGTCGGTATTCGGTGCCAGCAGTTTCGATCCTGACTGCGTATTCCCCGACTTTCTCCGTCACCCGGAAAGGCCCATGCCACAGGTGAGCCAGCTTCCTGGCGTAGCCTTCCTTCACTCGATCTAGGTATAGCCACACCTGAGATCCGATTTTGATCTCATGTGGTCGAACTTCCTCATTATGACGAGTCGCTCGATCTGAGATGGCTTCTCTAATCCGTTCGCCGACTTGAGACCTCGCCTGTTGGTAGTATCGCTGGATCTGATATCTCCACCTCCGAGGTTCCCGATCCCGACGGGCGGTGCTGCCTACCGGCAAAGTCGCCTCCAGTGTAGATCGGGCGTCCCACCCATGTACCAAATAAAAGGGTGTCTCCCCTCGGATCCGATCTTGGGCCGTGTTGATTGCGAATGTAAGCCTCTCTGCATATTCGTCCCAGTCACGTTGGTCTAGTTCCTGTACGTACATCTTGAGCGCGCGAGGGGTGGTTTGTACCATTCGCTCAGCCGTCCCATTCGCTTGGGGCTGGTAAGCCATCGTAGCCCCTCAGGATCTTGTTGAAAGATCTGAAGAAGTCAGCCATAAAACCAGGCTCACGATCGTGTCGGATCACCTCGCTGGTCCCAAATCTCCTGAACACGCATTCCTCGTAGGACTCTGCGATCGTCTGCGCGGTCCTCGACGCGCTCGCCTTCGCAATCACGTATCCAGTGAACAGATCCACCCAGATCAGTAACTCGGTGTTACCTTTGTGCGACTTGGGCAGCGAGGGGATGTGGTCCATCGCGATGATCTGGAATGGGTAAGTCGCTTGGATGTTACCTGGCGACTCTCCTTGGAGTGTAGGCCGCCATTTCCCGTCTCATAGTCCACGCACTCTCCTACATAGCGCTGTACGCTGCGGTAAAGCCATCTCCAATGGAAATGATCTCGGACCCGCTGATACGTTCGTCCGATCCCCTGGTTTCCCCCTTCGAGACTAGAGTGGTAGTGATGCAGCACATCCTGCTGCAGCGTTTCAGGGACCACCAACCGCATCTGCCCATCACGTTCTTCCGTCGCCCGTTTTGGCGGGCGGACAATAGAACATCAGTCCGTCCAGATCTACATCATAGTCGGATCCGACGGCATTGTAGGACTTGATATCTTCAGGGGACAAGTCGTGTACGACCCACACCAGATACTTCTTCAGCCCGGCGATCCACACTTCCTTGTCTTGGGCTTGCTTAATCCGTCCGATCTGCAGGTTCCTTACCACTTCCTCCTGGAGCACCGCGGGGTGGGATCTGGAGCCGTCGGTCGCTCTCGTAGCTACCGGGCTGACCTTAGCTGTGGGATGCTTCTCTGCCTCCCTCGCCACCAGGATCTCTTCAAGGCGGTTCAGCGTTACCAGATTCTCAAAATCGGGGTCTTCCTCTACTTCGACTCCAGCTTGGCGCTGTAAGGCAGCACCCGCCAGGCTATCTGCGCTCCCGTTCCAGTCTCGTTTGACATGGAGCAGCTCGTGATCTGGCCACGCCAGCAACCGATCCAGTGCTTTCTGCCTTAATAGCGTCAGACCGGGGGCCTTGTAGTCGATTTCTCCCCGTACTTGTCGAATCACCAGATTAGAGTCGCCGCAGACCACCAGACGTTGCTGAGTTTCTCCCTCCAGCAAATCCATACACAGCAATAGACCTCGGTATTCGGCTTCGTTGACCGTCAGGCCATCCGCGTACTCCGATCGGGCCCTCACTACTGTCCATTCGGGCAACTTCCACAGGATCGCGCTATAAGCGCCTCCACCACGCTTGACACGGGCAGATCCATCAAAGCTGACTACCCACAGACTCTCCCCGGGGTACACCGTAGGGATCGGGGCCTGGATCTTGCGTCGAGGTTCCTTTCGTGGCGCGATGGCGATCAATGCTTGATCTACCTCGGCTCTGGGAGTAATGGTAGCTGCTATCGCCCCCAGGATATCGTCTTCTCCTTTCGTGCACTTCACGATTTCGAGGGTCCACGGGGATAGTAAAGCTGCCCACTGTCCGACCCTTCCTTGTAGACCCGAAGATCTAAACAACCAGGATAGGGTTGAGTAGCGGGCTAACACTTTGATCTCGCGTCCTACCAATAGGTTACGTCCCAGATCCAAGACGCGGAGTAAGGCTAACACCTCCTTCTCCACGATCCCATAATTCAGCTCGTTTGACTTCAGCGTGCGGCTCGCGAACATAACCGGGTGGAACACAGTATCGTGCTCTTGCATCAGAGCCACTGAGATCGCCCAACGTTAGCGTAGACGACCACCACTGGCTGCAGCTCCGGTCGGAAGTGGCGCAAGATCGGCGTAGACGACACCTTCTCCTTCAGCTTATTGAACGACTTGTGAGCCCGGATCCAGCGCAAGTCAGCGTCAGCAGGATCTCTTGCCCCTTCCAGGTCGTCGCCTGTTACCGCTGCTAGATCTTGGTCTCGAGATCTATCCTCGGGCTTGTTCATAGCCGCAAAATCCACCTCTCCCAGCTCGTACAACACTGCAGCGTAGATGGCGTAATCCTCGATGAACTTACTGTAATAATTGAGGCTCCCCAAAAAGGATTGCATTGCCCGGAGCGAGCCCGGGAAAGGCAGATCCGTCAACGCCGACAGATCTTTCGGGTTCGCCTCCAGTCCATGGCTTGACACTTTATGCCCGAGATACTCCACCTGACTTTTACTTCAGAAGCTCTTCACCACGCTAATGGACAGGTTCCACTCGTCGCACACGTCCAACAGACCTTCGACCCTACTGCAGAGGTGATCCCAGGATTCAGCAGTGATTAGGATATCGTCAATGTAAGATCTGCGTCCCAGCGCCGACTTCTTTCCATCATCTTTGGGCTCTGTAGGTATCAGGTCTGGTCTTGTCTCCGGATCCGGCCGTTTCGACACTGGGTCTCCCTCCAGTCTTGGGATCTGCGTGAAGCCGTACAGCGCGTTATCCAGCATCCGTTGGTAGATCTGGGGGGCGTTCTTTAAGCCGAAAGGCATCCGGTTCCACTTGAACAGCCCGAAAGGGGTGATGAAGGCCGAGATCGCGCGTGCGCGGTCCGTCATCGTCACTACCCAGAACCCAGTCGTCATGTCCAGCGAGCAGTACCATATCACCTTGTCCAGATCCTCCAGTAAGTCGTTGATCAGAGGCATCGGGTAGATCATCAGCCTCGCCAGACTGTTAACTAGCCGGTAGTCAATACAGAGCCTGATATCGATCCCGTTCTTCTTGATGATCACCACAATTGGTGAGGCCCAGGGCGAGGTCGACATCTTTATGATCCAAGCTCCGAGCAACCCCTTGATTAGATCTGAGAGCTTCTCACGGAACTGAGGGGCTACCTTGCGTACCCGTTGGGCAATGGGCTTAGCGCCTCCCACATCGATGTCACAAACAATCCCCCTCGCGGCAAGGGGCAGCGCATTCCCTTTTCCGATGAGCAGATGTCGCAGCCTCCAGATCAATCGTCGGAGCCGATCTATCTCCTCGGTCGTATTGACTGCAGGATCTCCCACTTGGATGTCCTCCAGCGTCACATCTTCCGTCGATTGCGTCACCTCGGGTAGTACCGCCATCTCCATCTCCACTTCTTCGGCTTTGAGGTCGCCTCCTTCATGATAGCACACCTGTTCATCTTCCGTCGGGACAGTGGCTTCCGTTGCTGCCCCTTCACGAGTCGGATCCGACGGCGTCACCTCCGGGACTGGCTTTTCTACATCCTTCTGATCTTCCTGCGTGGTACCTGAACCTTCCGAAGTTCTCTGGCTACCCAGATCTTCGGCTGCCTTCTCCTCGACCGACTCATCCAGATCTGAACTGGGAGCCAACTTGAGATCATTCGACTGGGGAGTTGGAGCTGGGTCATCCGACCCGGCTTCCGGATCCTGTCCTTCAGCGGCTACTTGTACGGGTAAGACGAATCTTCGTTCTCCCGATCCCGGGTCGCTGCCTTGGCCGGGTTTACGTAAGATGGTTCGCGGAGTAGGATAGATCGGCCGCTCTACTGCAGGTAGATCTGGCTGTTCTGGGCGCCGATACTTCTCCGACACCTTGGCGTCTGTGGTTGCCTGCAATGCCAGAATCTGCCATTCTAAATAACGGCGAGATCCGACCGTCACGAAACCCTGCAGCCGTGGCGCTCGGTCTCTGGCTAGCCACATCGCGATCCTCTCGTCCCCTTGTTGGATCAGCTTCTTCTCTCCGATGTTCGTAATCGTCAGGTATAGCGCTTTACCTGGTCCTCGACTTACTGTCGGTACCCATCGGCTTCCTCTGGTCGTCTTGATCTGAGGTTTGCCTTCGCATGGGTACCTCCATTGAATCCCCTACGTCGATCTGCAAATGCTGATCCAGCCGGACAACACTTGCCTTGTCGTTATACAACTGGCGCCTGCCGCTGAGTTGGATCCGCACTTCGTCTGGGAGACACAGCGATCCGTCTGCCAGATCCAGGCGAATCCCCGCCGGCACCATGAAGTCCATTCCCAAGATGGCTTCTTGGCCGGATAGATCGCCCACCCAGATGTCGAACAGGTATACCAGATACCCTGCCAGTGTGATCTTGATCCGCGTCCTTCCGGCGGTCGAGTATACCGTTTCTCCGATGCCCACACAGTCTTGGCTCTGACTCCTATCCACGTAGCACCCCATTCGCTGGGCGAACGTGGAGTCCACGATAGATACTTCGGCGCCGGTGTCAAGGAGCAGGATCGCCTTCTCATTGTTAATCTCCCCGGTGATCTTGGCCTGCCGGAACCACTTTCCTGGCGCATGGTGTTTCCAATATCCTCTTGATTCTCCAGGTAACAACTCTGGACTCGGATCTCCGGTTCGCTTACATTCAGCCACGAGACTAGGCTGATGATTCGGGTAAATGCTTTTCCCTTTAGTAGGCGAGAACCAGAGATCTGGATCCTGTTGTTTCCAATAACCACGTGAAGTACCCGGGTTGAGATCAATCACTTCGGCGGCGTCCGATCTGTCGAAATCGTCGGCTGGGTAAAGACTGGATATGGCGGCAGTGCGTTTCCCATGTAGATCGAATGTATTACACATAGATCTGGCCTTCTGCTAGCTTGATGTATTGATGGCTTGTGCACGTATGCATAAATGCAGTACCTAGAGCGCTCGGCTCGTACCGGATTCCATCCCGGCGAGCGTCCTAGTTTAACATCTTCTCCGCCATCTCTGGCAGCACCCCAGCATGTTTAACTGGATCAAACCACTGGCGGGTCTGGTTGTAGAACTCCTCCATCGGGCACTTCCCCATGTCATGCAGCTCTCCACATCCCCGGCATACGAACAGACAATGATCCGCCGGGTGGCCTCTCTTTCCACACTTCTTGCACGTCAGACGTCTCCAGCACCCCAGATCGGTGTGCTTCTTGGAGCCACAGTGTGAGCATCGCCCCCAGTCTGCGCCATCCGTTTGATATCGTGGCCTCGGGTCTCTGGGTTGAGGATCCGGAGCACGGCGATCCTACTGTTCGCGATCCAAGGTCTTCGGCTCTTCTCCTGGCGGAGGGTGTTCGTCACTTACTGCGAGGTAAATCCGGCGATGTTCGTCCCGGTCCTAGTCCGATTCGTCCGAATTGGAGTCCGACTCTGAGTCCGGTGCTTGGACCTGGATCGCACGTACTTGTTTGGCCGATGCGGCTGGATCCAGCGGTCTTCTTCTTCTGACGACTCTTCGCCCTGTCTAGGGCCCGCAGCACTTCCTCCAAATCATCTGCGTCTGACAGTCGTAGCAACGTCAGCCTGTCGGTCAGCTCGGGGTCTCCTAGTGTATCAATGAAATGGTCCACATGTTCCTTACGCTCCTTGGTGTTACCGTCTTTGACGTTCAGACGCGCCCGCAGGCCTGCCACATTAAGTCTGTACAGATATTCCAACGCTGACTCGTCCGACCGCTTTCGCGCTCGGTAATACTGTCGGACTACCGAGACTCCGAATCCACAGTACTGGATCTGGAAGCTCTTGAGCAATTCCGTCCATTTGTTGAGCGTAGATCTGGGCAGCTGTCGGTACCAATTCTTCGCGGGTCCTGACAATAGATCTGCAAGAGTCAGGCATTTCTCTTCATCAGAGGCTTGATCTCGCATGAAAGAGGACTTGACCTTGCTAATCCACGCTCTCGCTCTGTCCTCATCCTGATCCTACCCAGTAAACTCCTTCAGGTCAGATATGGCAGAGATCCGGACTCGTTGGATCAGTGTCGATTCAGAGGATCCGACTGCTGCAGTCGCCACCGCTGCTGGGATCGCTGCGGGAAGATCCAAGTCATCTGGGTCGTATTCCCACTGTAGCCTCTGTGGCGTGGAGATTTGGCCGCGGCGCGGCAGCTCTGTTCCCATGCCGCCACCGTCAAACCTTTCAGTGAAATGCTGTTCTGGGTTCGGATTGGTGGATTACATTTCCCGCGATAGTGACATGGAACTCGGTAGTGACACAAGCCTCGGCGGGCCATAGTAAATACCTGACCGAGGCTAAATACGCCGATTTAGTAATAGGTCCTCGGTCGTACCTAAGTGGAAGCCTCGGTCGTACCCCCGAAGCCTCGTCGTACCTAAGTGGAAGCCTCGGTCGCACTTCGCGGTACCTCTGGCGTAATCACCGTCATTATTGATGAGTATACAGAAGTCGCCACATCGAGATTCGGTTTATACTAGATATTTGTATGTAGGATTAGGATTAGCTATAGGATGATCTGCAGAGGCTCTCAGAGCCTCTGAATATTCAGTAATAAATCAGCAGTCTTCCCCCCAAGTCTTCAGAGGTTAAGTCCGACTCCGGTAAGTGTTAGCTAGCTTATTGTAGTGCCTGGATACGCCTGGCTTAGTGGTATGGCTGTTGGCGGACTAGAGATTTATTAATTAATAGTCCACCGAGGTCAAGCCAAGAGTAGGCGTGACCGAGAGGTTAGAGTGGCACTTAGAGTGTCGTTCTGTGTGTGTGTGGGGTGTTTAAGTCCCCTAGAGTATATTCTACTACCGACCGAGGATTACCTCGGTCTCCTTTGTATTAGGCCTAATCAGCCGGTACCCTTCCATCTGAGGGACTGCAAAAGGGTTGCGCGAAAGCGCTATATTGCATTCTAGCCCTCGTTCGTGGCTAGCTAGTGCAGGTTTTGGGTTGACCGAAGACAACCTTGGTACACAGAGGCTTATATCCAACCCGGTGTAAGGGATCGTTCCTGGACCTCAGGTTTAGATCCAACTTTCGTTAACCCTTTCAGGAAGACGTGTGTTGTTGGTGGGACTCGTACCGTACGGTAGCGAGCTGACAGAAAGGAAGTTGCCGTTGTGACAAGCTTTCACTCTCATTTACCTCGGTAGAGTGACAGGTAGTGACTTTGGCCTCGGTGGGACCTAATAAATACCCAACCGAGGCTAAATACGTGTAACCTTTTGTGTGTCGTGGTTGTGAGCGGTATCAACCCCAACGAGCGAAAGAGGATGAGAAGAGAAGAAGAAGAAAAAAAGAGAATTCAGCGAGAGGAATCAAGTCAACAGTCCCAGCTACACCAGTGAAGTCAAGTGGGATGTTCACCGAGGGTTCGGTGAGGTCCAAGATCTCGTTTATGGCTACTCCGATGGTCGAGATGGACGAATGCTCGATGAGCTGCGTGGTTGAATCCTCGGACGCCGACGAAGATGATGAAGAAGATGATTGGGAAGTCAGGGGCACCGTGACCGAGGCCGCCGAGGCAGCGCTACTGTCTGGAGGGCGAATCAGCGGAGTGCGACCGTTCGCTCGAAGCCTCGTTGAGGAGCTGGATAACGTAACCAAAGCCGAACCTGCTGACGATGACCACGACAGAGACTCGACGAGGGAATGGGCGCGAGAAGTGAGGGATCTGAGTGCGGTGGACAACCACAGCACCACTCCGAGGCTTAGAATTGCCACGCATCTCCCGCTCAACCGCATCGAGCCTTTCTGCGGTACTCGCAATCAATGCGAGAAGTCGATGCAGTGGCTTCGGACTTTCGTTTACGGAATGAAAGGGACGCACAAGCCTCCTAACACGTGGTGTGTGGCGTTCGAGCTTAGCCTGCATGACGGAGCACATCACTGGTACCGGCAGCTTCCGCGCAAGACGAAACGCACTTGGACATTGCCGAGTCAGGCGTTCATTAAGTACTACTGTGCGGAGTCTACTCGGTCGGCGAAGGTTCGGTACTACTCAGCGAAGCGATATGGCAAGGTGCACGTGTGCGACTACCTAAACCGACTTAATGGCTACGCTCGCAACGCTGGTGTGCAGTTTGAGGGCGATGGACGCGATGTCAAGCACCACGTGGAACACTTTCTCGATACGTGCGACGACCGAGGTCTAGAAGAGTGTCTGTGTCACGTTCGAGTCTTGGATATCTACGAACTCGCAGGCATGATCGACGACATTTTGCGTTTCAGCGACCGAAACTCAGCCAGGGAACCCTCGTTGCGCCGCTACAGAGGTCAAGATGATGATCGTCGACGTGAGGGCCGGTCGATCGAGGGCCCCCGGAGCGGCTACGACAGCGAACGAGGCTTCTGAGACAGTGACCGTCGTCATGACCGACCGAGGATTACACCCCTTGTCGAGGCTTTGACAGATGTGCTCTCAGCGCTGAGCGCAAATAGCTCGGACGGGTCTCGGAGAAGTTCCCTAGCCGTACGCAGACATGGATACGATACTACCGAAGGTTGCGGCAACGTTGGACACCCGTACGAGTGTAGCCAATACTCGGACGAGAAGTCGGACGACGGTTACGGGTTGGATCCGACCCACGGGCGTATTGAAGCCACCACCGAGAGCAAGCATCGAGTCGCAACGAATGGAACATTGGACGTCATCAGGAGCTGAAGCCTGTGACTCCAGCCGGGATCAGCCGAGGCCTGTTCGACGGCACGGCAATGCTGCTCAACGAGGCCATGGTGGCACTGTCGAAGTTTCAGGGTAACAGCGACGACGAACCTCATGGTATGCACGCCGTTGGTGGGCCGACCGAAAATTTGTATATCCCCGGTCGGGAGTGGCGAGAGTTCCGACTACCACGTCAGCAACCCCCTCTGAGCACCCATGAGCTGTGGATTCGAAGATCGGAGACGCTCGTTCCGACCATAACGAAGTTTCGACGAGGTCGACCGACATGGGTGCGATTGACGAACGTGTCGCCAAAGGGAACGCGGTGCTCAACTCATGTCCCTGTTGTACTGTGGATGCTCAAGGGTAAACTTCCCCGCGAGCCCGGGTACACCAGACTCGATTCTGACAAGTATCGAGACTGGCATGTGCTAGCCTACGCTATTAGCCGGAACGAGACCTTTTTCGGACGCAAGCAGCAGCGTTATGAACTATATGTGGCAGAACACCCGTCGGCTGTTGACCGTCGAGACTACCCGACTCCGCGCAAGATCCTCACGAGAGCCACCGAGGCTTTGAGATCCGCGGATGAGTGTTGGATAACGTCGGTTGAGTTGGCTGGACTAGCGCCCGCTGTGACCGACGATCTTGCAGGACCAGGAGTACACACACCCTCGGTGGTGGGCCAGGAGGATACATTGGGTCATGACGATGGTGAACCCACCTCGTCCGAGGATTTGAATGCCGATGGGCCCGCTGCAGACACCAGAGGAAGCGGCGATGGGGGCATTAGCCCGACCGATGGTTCGGCGAAGCCTTTCAAGCCAACCCAGGGGGTTAAAACCTCGGGGGCAGTAGAGGTCGACAGATCTCGAGACGGTGATGAAGATTATGTGCCGTCCCTGGGCTGGAACGATCTTGGGGCAGCACCCACCAGATCCGACACAAGTGATTATCCTGATGACGGGGCGACAGATGCTACAGAGCGCCTATTGGATGCCCGTTATGCCTCGGTGGTAGATGCGATGCCACCAGAAGATCTTATTTGCGATGAAGCAGACGCTACCGACACGTTCAAGCAGCGACCGAACGAGACCGAGCCCATGGAGAACCTGGAGAACGAAACCAAGCTAACGGGCTACGGTGACAAGTCGGCATTTATACCTGACTCTTCCGAGGCGATGCTGATGTATTCTGAACCGATTGGCCAGAGCAGGGGCATGGATGCTATTCAGCGCGAAATCTTGATTACGAATGTTCCGACCCCGCCAGTGTGTGATCCTCGCGTAATGGGACAGGTGACTACCAAAGGGGCACATCGCTCATGGACTTTGTGGATATTACTATTATGGACTGTAGTGATCGCTGCGAGTGCTTATCTCGAGGACAAAGCAGTAACCCTCGTTGGGTACACTGGGATGCGCAATGATGTATCTGCTGCATTGGAACCCAAGACCGCGGCTTTAACCGTCGCCGGGGACTCGAGATTCGCAATCCAGCAATCCCTAGGGGCAATCCCATGTCTTTGGAAGTCATTTATCACGCAACCCAACCGCCACCGAGATCTGATTACCAAACTTCAGTCGGTGACGTATCTACATGGGGAACGAGATTTCAATGTGGACGAGGTGTCAACGGTGGTATCATCCGACACCAGACTGTCGGAATTAAGTGGATTGAACCGAACCCGTAACGTTACTCCCGCAGGCAGCTTGACGTCGAGCGAACCCTCGGTCAATGTTGCACAAGCTTCCGTAGCCTACTTAAGTCCCGGTGACAGGAATTGTTTCGACCTTGTGCGTGGCATAGCGGAACGAGACTACGACGGAGACGACTCTGACTTTTTAAAAGTGGTGACCGGGCGCCAAACGAGAGCGAGGGACAAGCTCGTCAGATTTGCGGATGAAGTGTCGGTCATGGGTCCAGGAGATGCAACTCGTCGAGAGGATTCGTATGAGGTACCGACCGAGGCTCTGGGCGGCATCAAACTGCACCGATCGAATTTTGAAGTCAAGGCTGATGAGTCGTGCAAAATGGCGCCGTCTCCGGGGTTAATGGTGAACGAACCCTCGGTCGGGACTTCCTCGGACGAAAGGGCAGCGCGCAACGCTCGAGATGCGCGACCGAGGCCCCTACTTTGGCGTATGATTCGCGTTTGGCCTTACATGGAACGTGGCAAACCCGATGGAGCCGCAAAATTAGCCCGCCGATGGAAGTGGACGAACTCGGAGAGTGACCGAGGCGTCGGCCGACCTCTAAACTGATCACGAGCAACCGAACATTGAACTGCCTGCGAGGGTTATCCGGCTCGCAGAGACAGACGAAGAAGAATAGCGGTGAACGAGTTGTCCAAGTTGCAGAGAAGGATCTGCAGCATGTACAACCGAAGAATGAACTGCCGTGAGGAGCAATTGGCTCGCAGTGACAGACGAAGATGGATACCAAACGAGAACTGCATATGTGCATGTGAAGGAACAAATCATGATGAAAACGCAAGAGTGGAACTACAGGCCTCGGTCGATGCGCCGAGAAAGAGAAGGCACCAGTGCGAAGCTACTGGTGGGGCGATCGAGGGTCTAAACAGACGATGCGGCAAAGGAGAAAGAACGACGGAGGTTTAATTGGCCGCAGAAGCCTCGGTATCGCCCAGGACGCCTGTGGAGTAGCCTTCGGATATCCCTCGGTGACCCTTCAGTATGATGTCGAGTTTTGACTTTGACTGATAGCCCCGCGCCGAGGTCTAACGACCTTGAACCTCGCAGAGAAAGATGACCGAGGCCTCAGATTGGCTACACATTTCCCCCGCGTTTTAGTGCCAGCAGACTAGCTAGTGACGGTGGGTCACGGCGGGTTCTAATACAAACCCCGTCGTGACCTCCGGTCGGTCATATCTGTACCCGCTCTTTGCCTTTTAGTAGGAATCCGGAATTAGGACGATGCCTCGTCCAGTTGTAGGATTGGACCGAAGGCTCGGTTTAGACTTGGTCATTGCATAGACATTAGAGATTAGTTATAGTCGGGGCCTCACAGCCTCTAATCACTAAACCTGAGTAGAATTTCCCCCTCAAGCCACAAGAGTCAAGTCCGTCTCCGGTAAGTCTAGCTAGCTTAGCCGTAGCCTCAGGATCCACTCGGTCGGCGTGGGTTATGTCTACCGGTGAACTTAAGGTACATTGACTGAGAGTTCATCCTAGTAAGGCCAAGAGTAGAGAAGTGGCCGAGTGTTGAGAGGTATTAGAGACCTCACTGTGTATTTCTGGGAGAGTGGCACAGCCCCCCCCCAGTATATTTGACCCCTGACTGAGGTTTTACTTCGGCCCCCCCTGTAAAAGGCCTTGACTGGCCCGGTACCCTTCCTTTCTGAGGGACTACAGGGGGTAAGCGCTAAGCGCAAACTGTATATGCACCCTAGCCTTTGCTCGTGGCTAAGGGTGTATTTATATCTGTGGGAATACCTGCCTGACCCAACGGCGCACTCAGGCACATTCCAGCCCGGTGTACAGGGATCGGATCTGGTCTTCAGATTATATCCCAACGATATTTGCCGACCTCAACAGGAAAGCGTGTGATGTTGGTAGGGCTCGTTCCCCTTACTTAGTAGGAGGGACGAGGACTCGTAAAATCGTGTTTCCCTACACAACAACTGGTGCCGCGACCCGGGACTGGTGTGACTTTAGTGTGTTGTGTGGTCTGTGTGGGTATTACCCTTACGAGCTTTGAGGAAGGAGAAGAAAAGAAGAAAGGAAGAAAAAGAAGAAGAAAAGAGAAGAGAAACAAGAAGAACAAGAACAAGATGGCGATAGGATCCAAGTCAGCGGTACCACCCACGCCGGTCAGACCGACGCGTGGACCGACCGGAGCTACGTCAACCCTCGCCAGTGATCTGACTTCCCGGTTGCCAACGATCTCCGAAAGGTCGGTCAGTTTCGACGACTCGGCGGACGAAGGTCCCGACGCCAAGGATACGATGATGGACTATGAAGACCTGGAAGAGAAGACTCCAGCAGCGATGCAAGAGTTGGACGACCAGGAAGGCGCGATGTTGTCGGCGGGACGTAGCGGGGGCTCGCGCTCCCTGTCCCGAAGTCTCGCGTCCGAATTTGATGAAGTTGCGAAGCCGGATCATGCCCACGACGATTACGAGGCCAGCACCGAGGAGTCGAAAGCTCTGGTGCAGGTTACTGAGGGTTCTCAAGAATCTCGCGGGTACCGGGCCCCGCAGAACAGCAGCACTCCAGCTGCCAACAAGGTGCTCGGGCGGATGCTCGAGCAAATGATCGAATCCAGCGAGTGGATCCAACAATTCACTCCGCAGATGGTTCGCCAGTCCGTCTGGGCTGAGCTGAGTGGCGAGTTGGCGTGGCCCGTGAACACGATCACCACTACTCAAGTGGTCGAGGACACGGTGTCACTCCTCCGAGCGATGGGGTGCGAGCCCCAGACGCACCCGTCTGAAGCAGCCCTCGAAGGATGGACGCCAGCAATCGCAGGTCGCGACCTGCACAAGTGGAAGAGGAAGCTCCGGTTGAGTTTCGGAACGTCCGACATCAGTCTGGGACAACCCCCCCCAAGACACCTGGGAACCAGGAGGAGGAAGACCCGTCGAGAGTTCCACTTCCACAGACTCCCAAGAAGTCGCCCGAAGGCTCGGCCGGTCGAGCCACAACGGAAGGGGTGTTCTCCACCAAGACTGTAGACTCGCCGTATTTCCAAGATTCCCACATGGTGACTCCTCGGTCGACGAGTCGTGCCGACCGCCTGTCGCGCGAGTCTGAGGCCTCTCGAGGCACTCGCGGTGTTCGACCTAGCACTTCCACTAGACGACCGACTCGCCGGTTCGTCCCTCGCGAAGATTCGTCCGATGACGACAGTGGTGAAGACTATACCGACCGTGGAGACGAGACCGACAGTCCCAGCGACGAGTTGGCCCGCCAAGTGGTCGAAGTGAGTGAGATGGAACGACTGAACTCGACACCGAGACTCGAACTCGCTACTCACCGACCGCTAGTCCAGATCAAGCACTTCACGGGAGCCCGCAACAAGAGTGAAAACTCTATGCAGTGGCTCCGAGCTTTTGTGTATGGGATGAAAGGAACTCACACTTCCCCGAACGAGTGGTGCATAGCGTTCGAACTGAGTCTTCGTGATGGTGCCTTGCACTGGTACCGACAGCTGTCCAAGAAGACCAAGCGCCAGTGGAAGCGGCTCAGCGATGCTTTCATTAAGTATTACTGCTCGCAGTTCAGCCAGTCCGCGAAGGCTCGCTACTATTTAGCCAAGCGCGAAGGGTCCGAGCACGTCTGCGACTACCTCAACCGACTGAACGGCTATGCTCGCAATGTAGGCCTGCAGTTTGAAAAGGGTGGTCGCGATGCCAAGGACCACGCGCAACGGTTCCTCGGAACGTGTGGAGACCGCGGCCTCGAGTACCGTCTATGCCACGTGCGGGTGAAGGATATTCACGAGCTCGAGGACATGATCAACGCCATCCTCAAGTCGGAAGAGCGCGGGACGTCCCGTGAGAGATCCGCGTATCCGCCAAGGAGCCGCGATGGTTACCCACCGAGGAGTCGAGATAGCTCACGTCGGCGCGACGAAAGACGCCCTGAAGTGACTCGTGACTCCTACAGCCGGGATCGGTCCGACCGGTCCGACCGTCGTGAAAGAGTATTTGACCGCAGTCGTTCTGACTCACGCAATGTCCCACGGATTTCGCTAGTCGAAGCGACTTTGTCCGACCTGATGGTTGAACTTCAAGTACGTATACCGACACGTGGACGAGCCACACGCCTGTCCCAAAATCGGTATACGTATAGTGACGACGAGCGTGAACCAAGTTATCACGGCTTCTCGGACGATGACCGCGGCAACGGTGACTTTGGCGAATCGTACGACTCCGACGAAGGAGGGGACCATGTAGCCGCCTCAAGTGAGCAAGAACGACGTGCAGCAGCAGACGGGGCGTTCTCACACTCAGGCCATCGACAACGTCGAGGTGGCGAGCCCAGGCGAGGTTTCGACCGCGGTACCCGACCTTTCAACCGAGACAGCCGACCACGTCAATATGGACCGTGCGCAGCGTGCGGAGGAGCCGGACATTCGGCCCACCACTGCTACCGACGTTGTAAGCTGTGCCAACATGCTCATGACGTCGGAAAGTGCGAAGCTCTTCAGGCCCTAACCTCCCTTATTCGGACCAAGGTCGAGAAGAAGGATCTTACGCCCGAACTCCAGACTCTAATCTTCGGTGGCAATTTAAACTAGGCAGCCCGCCAACTGAAACTGGGTTGGTCCCAATCGGGCTGCCACAGTTAGCCGCTCCACCGATCGACGCAGACTGTGTCTACGCGTTCGTGGGAAAGAGCAAATGGCCGAAGAATGATGAAAATGATGAAGTGACAACGACTGACTATGGAAAGGAGAGAGGCGCAAGCCTCGGAGGAGGTGCAAGCCTCGGTGGAGGTGCAAGCATCAGTGGAGGTGCAAGCCTCAGTGGAGATGTATCGAGAAGAATGGGTGACGAAGAGGAAGATGGAAGTAGCACCGAGGCTTGGGTGTCGAGTGTGGTGCAAAAAGGAGCCTATCACGGCCAAGCCACCTGGGGAGCGACGAAACTGCACCCTGGGGAACGGCTGGGATGGTGGTCCGCGCAGAGGTTTGATCGGAGAGCTCGGATGCGTGCTCTGGTAAAGGGCGCGGTGAACGACGCACGTACACGGGTCCTCCTGGACACCGGAGCGAACGTCAGCGTGATATCCGAGAAGTTTGCAAAGCAATTGCGGCTACGAGACGTGCAAGGTCACGGTCGTTGTATGGAGATCCAAGGATTCACCAAGGGAACGATGGCTACCTCGCGACGAGCCTTGGTCAAGGTGACGCTGGGGTGGTAACATGTGTATGAGTTCGAGCTGTGGATTATGGACCACGGTGCAGGTGTCGATGTGGTGTTGGGTACGGACTTCATGATTCCAGCGGGAGTGCGACTGGACATGTTTTATGCGACAGCACGGCTGCCGGACGAAGTGAGTATCCCGCTCATCAAGACGCTGAACATGCAAGACGACCGCAGAGAAGGACCGCATGTGAATGGAGGTCCTACTGAGAACTTGCTTGTACCCAGTCGAGGGTTCGCGGAGTATCGGACGTCGAGGTCTCAACCATCGTCCGACACTCACGAGGTGTGGGTTCGACGTACGAAAGCCCTGTTGCCGACGGTGGTGAAGTCGCAACGAGGGAAGCTCGTCAGGGTAAGACTGACTAACATCTCTAACCGGCCTACATCCTGTCCAGCTCACTTCCCGGTGCCCATGTGGGTACCTATCGGTGATCTCCCGAAATCCGATGGATACGTTCGGATAGGATCCAGCCGGTACCGAGATTGGCAGATGCTGGTCTACGAAGGTGGCCGCGATAAGGTTGTGCTCCGACGTGAAGCAGAGCTCTACTCACAATGGCTAGCATCTCAGCCACCTGCGGTCGACCGTCCGGAGTATATCACTCCTACGCAAGTCCTTAGGAGACCAACCGAGGACTCCTCTGTCCAACAAGAGTACGCTAACAGCACCGCGCACCACGAGCAAGGATGCGATAAGCGAGATCAGCCAGACCAAGTCGCCAACGGCGAGTCGTCTTTCGACGATGACCCAGTGGCGGACTCTGCTCCCCCTATCGTGATGTTGCCTAGCCGGACCGACTTCGAGCCTGGGGTGAGCGATGAATCGACTCTGAATCGAAGCGGTGTAGAGCTACCGTCAGAACGCCCAGGGCCTACGAGTGCTCCCAATGACCCGTCCGAAGATGATCCAGGACCGAGCGATGAGAGCGCGGAAGATTCAGGAGCTGGGCGGTGTCAAGCCGAGAGCTCGGTAGCGATTTTGGATCGGACTTACTCGTCTGTTACGACAGTACTTTCCGCAGATGCTGATGACGACCCCGTCGAGGAGTACTCTATTGCAGGGTACGCTGCAAATATGATCAACCTGGAAGACTACCCTCACGAACAAGCCTTATTACCCGACCTGGACGAGGTATCGGTCATGGAGCTCGACTACTCGGCGGCAAATGTCCGACATCCCGAGCTCAGCCCTGTCCCCGAGGACGGCTGGGAGCCGAGCCGACTGGCTGGTGGAGACGAGGTTGAAGCGATCTTGGATGATCGTGTCCCTCTTCTGAACAGCACGGAACGAGCAGTCAGAGAATTCCAGGTCAAGTGGGTTGGCCACGGTGAACCTACGTGGGAGCCTGCAGCTGAACTTTCATGTGGAGAACTGGAGTATGATTACTTGCGAGAAAAACACCGGGAGCAGAGACTGCAGATGGCTCAGGTGGCGGATGAGGACTAGATCGACCGCTGAAATTATGACGAACTGCCGGTGGGGCGATGCAGCCCACCCAAGCAGACGAAGATTATTACTGGACCAAAACGATGAACTGCTGGTAGGGCGATGCAGCCTACCCAAGCAGACGAAGATGGCTACTGCACCAAACGATTGTATATTTGCATGTATTGTGGAAAGATTACGGATAAAAGTCGCGACTGGAGAATGATGCGAATGAGGATAAACATGAGACGCGCCCGAGATTAATGATTACGCTATGCTATCGGTAGTCACTACGTTATTACACGACCGCAAGAATCTGGACCACCGCGGGAACTCGGAGGCGTCTTGAAGAGCCCTTCCAGGACATGCCGGTGTGACGAGAACACCTGAACCGAGGGTGAAGACTGCGGAACGGTCGGCAATGACGAGCACGTGTCCGACAGAAGCGCGACGACCCAGATGTAGCACCAGGCGAGATATCAGGCGACGGACTACGCAGGCGAGGACTGGATTGAGATTGAAGAACAGCACGATCAGCCGATGCCCCGCCAGCAGATGGCTCAGCGGGAGTTGACGATGGATCCACGGCTCCAGATGCAACCTCGACGACAGGGGCCTCCGACGCCGACTCTGCGAGAGCTTCATCAGTATTCGCAGCCAGGGGCCCAGACGACACCCCGTGAGCTGAAGCAGGAACGGGAGTTTGTGACGACGGAGCCACGGTGCTCGGCGAAGAGTCGTCGTGGGCAGGAGAGCGTAGCTTCCGCAGGCGCGGTATTTCCGGAAACGCCCCCGTCAGCCGCGGGCGCAGAAGCAACCTCAGCCGAGGGCTCGTCCAGGGGCCGGGGGCCACGGTGCTGGTGATCTTACCAAGCCGTTTTGAGTCGAACTGCAACGAGGAAGACAAGAAGAGCGTATTAGTACCAGTAAACTCGAAGAGCGACAGAAACATCGGCGACGACTCACCCCGAAGGCAGCGCTGGCGGTACGAATAGCGGTGATCTGGACTCCAACGAGGATGTTCGGAGCGCGCGGCATGGTGCGTGATGCAGAGTGCGCCACGACGCTCACCACTTGGTTTGGCTCGTGTCGAGGTGGGGGCCGTTGTGATGTCGAGTTTTGACTTTGACTGACAGCCCCGCGCCGAGGTCTAACGACCTTGAACCTCGCAGAGAAAGATGACCGAGGCCTCAGATTGGCTACACATTTCCCCCGCGTTTTAGTGCCAGCAGACTAGCTAGTGACGGTGGGTCACGGCGGGTTCTAATACAAACCCCGTCGTGACCTCCGGTCGGTCATATCTGTACCCGCTCTTTGCCTTTTAGTAGGAATCCGGAATTAGGACGATGCCTCGTCCAGTTGTAGGATTGGACCGAAGGCTCGGTTTAGACTTGGTCATTGCATAGACATTAGAGATTAGTTATAGTCGGGGCCTCACAGCCTCTAATCACTAAACCTGAGTAGAATTTCCCCCTCAAGCCACAAGAGTCAAGTCCGTCTCCGGTAAGTCTAGCTAGCTTAGCCGTAGCCTCAGGATCCACTCGGACGTTGTGGGTTATGTCTACCGGTGAACTTAAAGTACATTGACTGAGAGTTCATCCTGGTGAGGCCAAGAGTAGAGAAGTGGCCGAGTGTTGAGAGGTATTAGAGACCTCACTGTGTATTTCTGGGAGAGTGGCACAGCCCCCCCGTATATTTGACCCTGACTGAGGTTTTACTTCGGCCCCCCCCTGTAAAAGGCCTTGACTGGCCCGGTACCCTTCCTTTCTGAGGGACTACAGGGGGTAAGCGCTAAGCGCAAACTGTATATGCACCCTAGCCTTTGCTCGTGGCTAAGGGTGTATTTATATCTGTGGGAATACCTGCCTGACCCAACGGCGCACTCAGGCACATTCCAGCCCGGTGTACAGGGATCGGATCTGGTCTTCAGATTTTATCCCAACGATATTCGCCGACCTTAACGGGAAAGCGTGTGTTGTTGGTAGGGCTCGTTCCCCTTACTTAGTAGGAGGGACGAGGACTCGTAAAATCGTGTTTCCCTGCACGACACAAGGTTGTCTTCGGTCAACCCAAACCCTGCACTAACTAGCCACGAACGAGAGCTAGAATGCAATATAGCGCTTCCGCGCAACCCTTTTGCAGTCCTTCAGATGGAAGGGTACCGGCTGTTTAAGCCTAATACAAAAGGGACCGAGGTAATCCTCGGTCAGTAGTAGAATATACTCGAGGGGACCTAACCCCCCACACACACACAGAACGACACTCTTAGTACCACTCTAGCCTCTCGGCCACGCCTACTCTTGGCTTGGCCTCGGTGGACTATTAATTAATAAATCTCTAGTCCGCCAACAGCCATACCACTAAGCCAGGCGTATCCAGGCACTACAATAAACTAGCTAACACTTACCGGAGTCGGACTTAACCTCTGAAGACTTGGGGGGAAGACTGCTGATTTATTACTGAATATTCAGAGGCTCTGAGAGCCTCTGCAGATCATCCTATAGCTAATCCTAATCCTACATACAAATATCTAGTATAAACCGAATCTCGATGTGGCAACTTGTGTACACTCATCAATAATGACGGTGATTACGCCAGAGGTACCTCGAGGTGCGACCGAGGCTTCCACATAAGTACGACCGAGGCTTTGGTCGTAAATATCACTGAGTCTGACGTATTTAGCCTCGGTCGGGTATTTATTAGGTCCCACCGAGGCCAAAGTCACTACTTGTCACTCTACAGAGGTAAATGTGAGTGACAGCTTGTCACAACGGCAACTTCATTTCTGTCAGCGAATCCGACAGAGTGCGCCTGCAGAGCGACCCGGCCGAGGTCACGTTTCGGCCGGATCTCCACGCCACAGAACTCAGATCGGAGGCGACGCTTCCAGCGAGTGATCTCAGTTCCAGCTCGGCTTAAAGTCCACCCTCCCAGAATCAAGCTGTTGGGTCGACTGTTGCAGCGGAAGCCCATTGCTCTCAGAAGCAGCACGGTGTCTTCGATGAGCTGGTTGATGCTGGTGCTGTTCACTGGCTGAGTTAACTCAGGCCCGAGCACCGGCCACTTCGCTTGCGCCATAGCCACTGGCGCGAACATCATCATCCACTCACTTTGCGTTCTCATCTCTTCGCCGAGACGAGCAAGTACCTTATTGGCACTCGGTGTGTCGGCGTTCCGGGTTGCTCTTGGGATAAGGGGCGGACGTTCCCCTTGAGCAGCCCATTGTTCTTCATCGTCTTCGTCCGCACTTGCATTCAACTCGGGGACGAGGTTGCGCTCAACTGGGTGCGGAATTCCCATCCGGCTCACTTGGAGTGACAGCTCGTCGACTTCGCTGAGTAACTCCGCTGTCGACTTCACATCGTCGTCAGCTTCCTCCTTCTCTTCATACTCTTCATCACTTCCTTGGCCGCGAGCATCGTCGTCTTCAAACTGGACACTGCGGGCCGTGTTCACATCCACGTCTACAGCCCGCTCACTTGCTGAGTTTCGAGATCCGGCCGGGATCCTCCAGCAGTCGCTGGGCTTCCCGGACTCGGCGGTGACGATCCCTTGGCCATCTTGCTCACTTGTTTTCTCAAAACTTGGTTACTTGGTACCTGCGACAATTTGCACACCCTGTTCCCGGGTCGCGGCACTAGTTGTGGTATAGCAGAACGCACAAAATTTGTCCTTGCCTACAGACACAACAATCGCCGAGCTAGTCGGCGTTTATCGGCCTGCGCTAGGTTGTCCCCAGCGGTTCGGCCCTTTCCGGGACAGTAGTGGCGATTCTCGCCGAGACCAGGCAACCAAGCCAGTCAAATCTTCCTAGAGTCAGCTGAGCTCACTGACTTCGTTTCACAAAACCCTGTGCCCTCCACCAAAGGATGGACGACGGCGCACGAGCGCTTTTACAGGTCACCGAGAGCAAAGGCTTCTCGGCTGGAAGAGTTACGGCACCCCGGCTGACGGGCGTACCGGCTCGCTGGACTCAGCGAGACTTGCACCAGCGCACTTGGCGAACCTTGCCCTCCCCGGGCCGACTTAGTCTCTTGGCGCTACCTGTCAACACCCTACAAGCTATACCTCTCGGGTGGTGACGGCAGACATAATCCAGCCCACGCAGGGACTTACCGGAGAGTGTACGCTTGTCTTGGACTTAGAAAATTCTGCTCTGTTGGTTAGTTATATCTTCGGAAGAGCCTCTTGGACTCTATCTACTCTCTCCTATGGTCATATACAAATATCTAATGAAATGAGGGAGTTTTGGATCATAGCTGACCTCTCGCGGAGCCCTTTCGTAACCACCGTAAGATCTCCGCCGACCCTTCGATCTCGACGAGATGACACCGTGGTCGCTCCCAAACTGGTACAATTAACTGCTCCAGGTTAAGGCCGTAGACCGCTTTCACTCTGAGACAGCGCTGACTTGCTTGAGTCACCGAATTTTCGGTGTGGTACTACACTCTGCCTTTCTCGGCACAAGCGACCGCACTGCCAGTTCAAGCTCAGCGCACGTGGACGCACCACGACGCCTGTCTTTCTCGGCACAAGCAGTTCAACCTCAGCGCAGGTGGACGTGTGGAGTAGCGCCTTCACAGAAAACTAGAGTATTCCGTTAGTTCGTCCTCGCACAAACTCGTCGCGTCGGATTCGCGGGCGCGTCGAGTATTTCCCGGTTGTTGGAGTAGCGTATCTTCGAAGTGTAGGCCCAAGTCTTCGCAGGCTTCAGAGTGGGGGGGGGGTTGAGTGGACGCTTGTTCCTTGTCGTAGGGCGTCAGTTCCTTGGGCGTGCGGCGTTATCGGTCCAGCGTTTCCTGGGGCTTGTTGCGTGGCGTTATCGGGCCGATGCGGGGTCTTGTGCACGGCGGTTATCAAGCCAGTGCGGGCCCTCGCCTAGGCAGCGCGTTATCGGGCGCCCACCTAAACGGTATACGTTTAACGTGCCTTTGTTCCAGCACGGGTCTGTGGAGGTGAGTACCCGAACCAGCAGGCGACGGGGGGCCGCGATATCGAGGCGGCTCTGCTTGCTGACGCTTGCTGGATTCCCTGGAACCTCGGAGAGACGGGAGGTCTTTGTGGCTCAGAGAAATTTCGGGACTGAGTCCTTACCCTATCCTATGTCCTTGCTACTGGCTACTCTGTACTACTGCTTGCTAAGCCTACCGGTCTGCGCCTGTCCCTACTTCTGTCGTGCTTGCACTACCGTCCTTCAACCTGATTTACGTGGCGTAATCAAGATCTTACCTCGGCGCGTTTTGGTCGGTGGGGTTAGGGTCGGCGCGTTTTGCTCGGCGGGTTTTGTTCGGCGGGGTTTAGGGTCGACACGTTTCGCCGAAACGGGCGTGTTGGTCGACTCGTCGGATGATTACGCGTCGCACTGGATTCTGGCACCGTGTCTCACGGCTCATCACCCATGTCGCATTTCCCGTCGAGCTGTTGCGCCCATCAAACCGCGTCGCGTTTCTTCAGCCGCGTCGAAGTCCATCACTCACGTCCGTCGACATCCATCTCGGCGCCTTCTTCCTCCGGCGCCCGGCGTGCCCACTTCTTCCGCGGGGTACTACACCACATTCGTCCCGCTGCCACGCACGCGCACTCCCCAGGTGGGTGTGTCGTCGCAGAACCTGCCCCGCGCCTTTGCTTCATCTTGACACCGTCGCATTTCCTGCCCTCGTGGTCTGTCTCGCAGTACTCCCAGCTTCATGGCTCGCCGCCACGACGTCGACGCCGACGACATCGATCTTGAGGAGGGAGAGCTCGACACTAACGACCTCGAGGCCGCTGGCTGCGTGGTCTGCGCCCTCGGCGCGCGTCGTCTTCGTCTCCCTATCGCGCCCCAAGTCCAGCTTCCAGCTTCAGACGCCCCCGTCCACTCGGTGACGGCTCTCGTTGCCGACGCGCACATTCTCCAACGCGAGAACCAGGAGTTGCGCACCAAGTACGAGCTCGTCTCAGTGCACAATGCGGGCTTGGCCACTCACGCGTCCGTGTTGCATGACCGCAATCTTGCGATCTTGCATCGCGCTCGCGAGGGTTATCGTGCAGGCATGATCCGGCTCGAGCAGGCGCTCCTCTCTCGGGAACGCGTTGAGCGGGACTACGCCGACCTGGAGGACCGAGTGGCCGACTTCCGCGCTCGTGCTGAGCGCACCGAAGCTGCCGAGACCCTACTCCGCGTCGAGCGGGACTCCTCGACTGAGCCATATCCTGATCTTCAAGCTCAGCTCCAGGCGGCGCAAGACCAGACCGCTGATTATGCCGCTCAACTCACGCGTGCTTCTGCTGCGCCACCTCCATCTGCCGTGTCACTAGCGCGGCTGTTTGCTGCACAAGGCGAGCGTGACGACCTTCGCGTGGACCTCGCGGCCGCCCAAGTCGCCCTCTCTCCTGTCCAAGCGCGCGCGGACGCCGCCGAGGCCGAACGTGATCGGGTGCGGCAGCTTGTAGCCACTGCTGAGCAGCAGCGTGACGACGCTCTCGCCGAGCGTGACCGCGTGACCCGCGTTCTCGTGGTCGCCGAGCAAGAGCGCGACGGAGCCCTCGGCATGCGGGATCAAGCGCGTCGAATCTCCACAGCTCTAAGACGCGAGCGAGACGCTGCTGTCACCGAGAGAGATCAGGCTCGTCAAGACGTGGCCGCCCTTGAGCAGCGGCGAGACGCTGCCGTCGCTGAGAGGGATCAGGCTCGTTTGGCGTTGACCGCCCAGAGGCAGCAGCGTGCCCTGGTCGACGAAGAGCTCCACGTGACCCGTACGTCGCTTTGTCAGAGCCGTGCGGAGGGTGAGGCGGCCCAGAACCTGAACGTCCCGCTACAGGACGACCTTCGGCACGCCAACGCGCTCTTGGTGGCCCACGCCGAGGAGCTCCGTCGCGGCGCGACACGTATCCACGAGCTGGAGGAGTCAGTGGCCACTACCACGAACCCTCCGTGTGACCGCCGAGTCCGAGATGGCGCGAGCTCAAGCCGGCGAACTTGGTGCCGCGTCTCGCGCGGCGCAGTATCGAGCTGGGTGGATGTCCGTGCGGCGGTCGTCTCAGCAGCGTCGAGAAGCCGTCGGAACCCAGGTCTATCGTCTCAACGCTCGGGTCGTCGAGCTAGAGGAGGAGCGCGACTTGGCCATCCGAGAGCGGGACGAGCGTGCCGTGGCCTGGCGTCGGATGCTCCGAGACGCGCGTCGGGGCCGAGAGTTGGCGCAGCGGGTACGTGACGAGCTTGCCGATCGTCTCGCCGGCGTCGTAATGGGTGTAGGCGGGCACATCGACACCGCTGGTTTAATCAGTCGACTCGAGGCCACTTTCACGGCGGAGATCGACGCTGCTGTCCCCCTCCCTCCTGCTGTTCCGGCGTCTGCAGCGGTTCCTGCGATATCCGCGGTCTCGACCCCTGCTGTTCCTGCTCCTGCTCCCGCTGTGTCGGGCTCGGGCACTCGCACGGGCTCGTCGGCTGCGACGGCTGGCTCCACGACTTGCACTTCTTCTCCGGCCAGTCCTTCGGACTCCCATTCGGCTCCGACTTCGTCCCCTACCTCGTCTCCGTCGGTTTTCCAGCGATCTCGCTCTGGCGCGCCGAGTCGTTCGGGTTGTCAATCGCGTGCATCGGGGCCATCAGAAGCGGCGCCCGCTCCGTCGTCCAGTTCTTCTCCCTTCCAACGTAATCGGCGGCCCTCCACGGTAGCCGACACTGCGGCTTCCTCCCGCGCTGCTGCGCAGGCTTCCTCCGCTGCTACGCTCTCTGCGGCAGCTGCAGCTGCGGCGCGCGCCCGAGAGGACGCGGCGCTCTTCGGTTCCGAGTCTTCGGACAACGACGATCAAGCGGGCGAGCACAGTCCAAGCGTCCCCGGTTGCATGGCCCTGGGTCTCGTTCGCCGTCCCCGGCACGTCAGCCTCCTCGTTCGCCGTCGCGTTCCCACACGCCTCCGCGTCCACGATCTGGTTCGCATTCGCGCCCGCGTTCGGCTTCCATGGTGTCGACGCGTTCGGTGGGGTCAGCGCGTTCCGTGCACTCGACGCCGCCGGCACACTCTTCGCCGAGGGGCAACATGGCAGTGAGCGGGGGGTCAGGTCCCGGCCCAGGCAATTCGGGCGACTCCAGTGACGACGACTCGTCTACTTCTTCGTCGTCTCGCGCCTCGTCCTCGAGCACTGCCTCCAGCGGCTCAGCGGGGAGTTCTCTAGCGATGCCTTTCTTCCGCCCGCCGGAACCCCGTCTGGCTGGCGGCAGCCCCGCTACGCCCCCTGGTCCAAACGGGTGCGGCGTCTCCGCCTTCATCTCATCACCGTGCAGGAGTTGCGGACACTCTTCCTGCCGCCACCTGGCTGGATCATTCCGCGCCACGCTCCACCCGAGCCTTCGAACTGGAATCGCGCTCTCGTGACTCCGGCCAATGTCGAGGCGTTGTACGCGACTCAGCCATGGCGGTACCTCGCCCAGGCAGCTGAAGCATATCTCTTCGCGTCTGGTGATGCGGCGTTCCGCCCGTTCTCACGTCGACTCCAGCGCCACCTCGAGCACTGGGCTCAGGCTTACTGGGAGTCCACCCATGAGCTCCACGTGCAGGGCGCGACATGGAAGAGGTGGCGCACAGCTCGCAACTCGCGTCGCTCCCACGCGGGCAATCACCTCAACAGCTTGTTGCAGCTGGCGGTCGGGTTGTTCCAGCAGGGGCTAGCGGACATGGATCTCTTGCTGGATCCGATGATGCTCTACTTCCCGCCTGCGCACACGTCGATTGGACGGTGGTATCCAGGCCTCCAGCATGCGACGTTGCAGGCCGCGCTCGACGACATCGATGCGCAGGGGCCTTGGCGTCGGTTTTACCGGACGCCGCTCACTGTGGCCGCGATGGACGCCCACGTACGTTGCCGAGTGACGCGCGACCACCCCGCTTTCCATGTGCCGCGTCTCGCCGATAAGTTTGTCCAGCAGGTTTGAGCTTATCTTATCGTAGCCCTAAGATCAACACTTAGCCTTGATTCGTGTCCTTCGTTTCTTTCCACTTTGTCACATCCTTTTTATGAGACGGCCCTCCGCCGTCCCATCTTCAGCAACAGGCTGGTCCTCCACACTTCCCTCATCCAACCCCTCGACCCGGCCATTCCCAGAGTCGAGGCCTTCCACCAATCCACCTGTCGGCGACCTCCCCGCCGACTTAGTCGCACCCGTGGGCGCTTACCCACTTGGGCTCGCCGCCTCCGCGCTCTCGTGCGACTGCATCGCCTCAAACCGGTTGCGCCCCGCGCGCTCGCGCAGTTGAGGTGGCGGGGTCGGCGCTCTTTGGCGGAACTTGATTGAGCCAAATAGAGTCTTCTTCTGATGGGCCAATTCACGTTGTCGGGCTCGCAGTTTCTTCTCCAACGCGACGGAGTCAGCGACTTCCATCAGCGTGAGCCGTGAGGCGAGGTCAGACTCTTGTGAGTTCAGCGTCCGAATGAAGTGTCCGACGTGTTCACGTTTCTCCTCGGTCGTGCCCTCGGCATACGGGACGTTGGCCCTCAACCCCGTGACGTTGAGCCGGTACAAGTAATCCAGCGGAGTCTCGTCGGGGCGTTGTGCCGCATGATAGTAACGGCTGGCCATAGACACGCCCTTACCGCAGTACTGGATGCGGAACTGTTCCATCAGCTCGGTCCATGACGTCTTGACCTTCTTGGGGAGTTGAAGATACCATTGGCGTGCCGGACCGCCCATCAGATTGCTGAACTGCCCACACACTTCTTCACCAGTCATCCCGTCGCGCCGCGCGGCGGATTTCAGACGGTTGAGCCACAGCCTGGCTTTCTCTTCGCCGATGTCACGTCCTGGGAACTCTTTCAGCTCTGACGATGCTGAGGGTCGTACGCGGGCGAGGCCCACGCCGCCGGCTGTCGCCGTCGAGATAGCGACCGCGGCTCTCGGCGCCCAGACATCCAAGTCAAACAGGTCGTCGGGATCTTCGTCCGCGTCGCGTCGAGTTCTGGCTCTCGTCGAAGCACGCGAACTGACCGATTCCATGGCGACATCCGCCGTTTCCTGGGGACGGGTCACCGTGGGCGTGGGGTTCACAAGCGGCTTCTGCTGTGTTGGGACTGCGGGCATGTCGGCGCGCGGGGTGCGCATCATCGTCGTCTGCATCAGCTTGATGATCGATTCTTCCAAGGCCTTTGGGATCACCCCTTCGGTTGGTTTCGCCACCTCCGTACGTGCGGGCGCCGCCGATAGTTGCATGACGAGCGGCGGCCGGTTCATGGACATGCGCTTGGGCGACTCGAAACTGCTGTCGGAGTCCACGCTCGATTGGTATCGAGGTGGAGGCGAGTGCGTGGTCGTCGACTTCAGGGTTGGTCCCGCCGCGGGACTCGGCGCGTCTTGGCCCGTCGAGGAACTCGTTGCGTCTTGTTTGATGGACCCGGCGAGGATCGTCAAGGGCTCTTGCACAACGCGAATCGCGCGCAACCAGGCCTTGAGGTCCCAATCACACAGTCTCTCCATCTCGAAAGCTCCTAGCACGAACCCCGTGTCACGCAGCATCTGGAAGAGAGTCGGCGCGGCGTGGGCGACACTGGTGAGACTATCGAAGTCCGGCACCACGAATGGGCCCGTGAAGTTGAGGCCCCGCCAAACACTCTGATTCTACCGAACCTAAGTACGTTTCGCGATTTGAGCACACCATCGTAAAGAGGAGCGTCTGCTCTTTCGATTAAGGTGCCCCAGCCCTCATAGCATTGCATATTGACGGGGTGACCACCTCCCGAAAAAATATCTCCCCAAACTAACATCGGATCGAAAAAACTATTTTTGGGTTGATTGATTCGTCTCAGCCTAAGGATTCGATCGCGCCCACTCCCACGCGCTAATTCGGGCTGCTTCCCTTTCTAATTTTGGGTTGAACATCCCGTTTTTATTTTCAGCAGTGTAGTCGCCGAAAACCCAAAAGAAGAAGATTGATCGGTAAAATAATATTTTTACCAATCGGCTGTCGTCTCGCCTCGACACCAATAATAATGGTATTGAGGCAAGACGACAGCCGCCAAGCCTTCTGCGGAAACGCCTCCCGATTCCCTCTCTCCGCTCCTCATACTGCCGCTCTTGGAGTGCCCTCCGCAGCTTTGCCGGCCTCCTCCACGCGGAGATTGACGCGCGCGGGCTCCTGGCCTCCCGGTCCGGTTTGGCTCCAGTCGATACACTTGTGTAAACCACACTACGAAATAGAAGTGGCCCTCCTGAAAACCGTACTTTATGTTCGGTTTTTGTACAACCAACTTTGGAGGCTGATATCTCGATAACTCTAAAAGGTGCAGTAGAATCAAAATGTTTGCCAGGGTCTCAGTTGCTCATCAGCATGGGCTTGACGAAGACCAAGATCGGGTCTTGCTCCAGCAGTCGGAAGAGCTCCGTACGCGCCACGACGTATCGCACTTCCTCGGCGGTGTACTGGCGTCCCGTGTCCTTGCCTTGCGGCTTGGACATGGACTCTTCCGCGGAGTCCGGCGCGCGCAGCTTCTTCTTCGTCTTCTTGGACACCTTGCGCTTCGTGGCTGCCTTGGCGATGGATGGTTGCTGGTCGTCGGCTTTTGCAGGCTTCCGACCGGTAGGACCGCGACTTGCGTCGCGGCCCTTCGCGGCTCCCTCGTCGGGAGCCGTATCGGGAACGGCAAACTGTTCTTCGTACCCTCCTGGTCGTCGCTGGCCCCGTGGCCTGTCGTGAAGGTTCCCTCAGAGCTCCACGACGCGACAGGTCTCTCACTGTACTCTCTTGCAGTCGGCGACCTTCCAGCCGACTGCGCACCTGCCTCCAATGCCTCTTGGATCGTTAGCCCGTCATTCGAAGTAGTACTCCCGGGTCGCGGCACCATTGTGGAGTAGCGCCTTTACAGAAAACTAGAGTATTCCGTTAGTTCGTCCTCGCACAAACTCGTCGCGTCGGATTCGCGGGCGCGTCGAGTATTTCCCGGTTGTTGGAGTAGCGTATCTTCGAAGTGTAGGCCCAAGTCTTCCCAGGCTTCAGAGTGGGGGGGGGGTTGAGTGGACGCTTGTTCCTTGTCGTAGGGCGTCAGTTCCTTGGGCGTGCGGCGTTATCGGGCCGGCGTTTCCTCGGAGATCCCGTCAGGCGTGCGGCGTTATCGGGCCGGCGTTTCCTCGGAGATCCCGTCGGGCGTGCGGCGTTATCGGGCCGGCGTTTCCTCGGAGATCCCGTCGGGCGTGCGGCGTTATCGGGTCGACGCGGGATCTTGTGCACGGCGGTTATCAAGCCAGTGCGGGCCCTCGCCTAGGCAGCGCGTTATCGGGCGCCCACCTAAACGGTATACGTTTAACGTGCCTTTGTTCCAGCACGGGTCTGTGGAGGTGAGTACCCGAACCAGCAGGCGACGGGGGGCCGCGATATCGAGGCGGCTCTGCTTGCCGATGCTTGCTGGATTCCCTGGAACCTCGGAGAGACGGGAGGTCTTTGTGGCTCAGAGAAATTTCGGGACTGAGTCCTTACCCTATCCTATGTCCTTGCTACTGGCTACTCTGTACTACTGCTTGCTAAGCCTACCGGTCTGCGCCTGTCCCTACTTCTGTCGTGCTTGCACTACCGTCCTTCAACCTGATTTACGTGGCGTAATCAAGATCTTACCTCGGCGCGTTTTGGTCGGTGGGGTTAGGGTCGGCGCGTTTTGCTCGGCGGGTTTTGTTCGGCGGGGTTTAGGGTCGACACGTTTCGCCGAAACGGGCGTGTTGGTCGACTCGTCGGATGATTACGCGTCGCACTGGATTCTGGCACCGTGTCTCACGGCTCATCACCCATGTCGCATTTCCCGTCGAGCTGTTGCGCCCATCAAACCGCGTCGCGTTTCTTCAGCCGCGTCGAAGTCCATCACTCACGTCCGTCGACATCCATCTCGGCGCCTTCTTCCTCCGGCGCCCGGCGTGCCCACTTCTTCCGCGGGGTACTACACCACAGACGCACCACGATGTCTGCCTTTCTCGGCACAAGCGACCGCACAAGCAGTTCAACCTCAGCGCAGGTGGACGCACCACGACGTCTGCCTTTCCCGGCAGAAGCAGTTCAAGCTCAGCGCACCTGGAGGCACCGCGACGTCTGCCGTTCTTGGCACAAGTTCAAGCACACAAGAAGTTCAAGCACACCGCACCTGGAGGCACCAGGACGTCTGCCTTTCTCGCCACAAGTTCAAGCACACAAGCAGTTCAAGCACACCGCACCTGGAGGCCCCACGACGTCTGCCTTTCTCGGCCCAGGGTTAAGCTCAGCGCACCTGGAGGCACCATGACGTCTGCCTTTCTCGGCACGACCGACCGCACAAGCAGTTCATGCTCAGTGCACCTGGAGGCACCGCGACGTCTGCCTTTCTCGGCACAAGCGACCGCACACGCAGTTCAAGTGCAGCGCACCTGGAGGCACCATGGCGTCTGCCTTTCTCGGCACGAGCGACTGCACAAGCAGTTCAAGCTCAGCGCACCTGGAGGCACCGCGACGTCTGCCTTTCTCGGCACAAGCGACCGCACACGCAGTTCAAGTGCAGCGCACCTGGAGGCACCATGGCGTCTGCCTTTCTCGCCACAAGTTCAAGCACACAAGAAGTTCAAGCACACCGCACCTGGAGGCCCCACGACGTCTGCCTTTCTCGGCCCAGGGTTAAACTCAGCGCACCTGGAGGCACCATGACGTCTGTCTTTGTCGGCACGAGCGACCGCACAAGCAGTTCATGCTCAGTGCACCTGGAGGCACCGCGACGTCTGCCTTTCTCGGCACAAGCGACCGCACACGCAGTTCAAGCTCAGCGCACCTGGAGGCACCGCGACGTCTGCCTTTCTCGGCACAAGCGACCGCACACGCAGTTCAAGTGCAGCGCACCTGTAGGCACCACGACGTCTGCCTTTCTCGCCACAAGTTCAAGCACACAAGAAGTTCAAGCACACCGCACCTGGAGGCACCGCGACGTCTGCCTTTCTCGGCCCAGGGTTAAACTCAGCGCACCTGGAGGCACCATGACGTCTGTCTTTCTCGGCACGAGCGACCGCACAAGCAGTTCATGCTCAGTGCACCTGGAGGCACCGCGACGTCTGCCTTTCTCGGCACAAGCGACCGCACACGCAGTTCAAGCTCAGCGCACCTGGAGGCACCGCGACGTCTGCCTTTCTCGGCACAAGCGACCGCACACGCAGTTCAAGTGCAGCGCACCTGTAGGCACCACGACGTCTGCCTTTCTCGCCACAAGTTCAAGCACACAAGAAGTTCAAGCACACCGCACGTGGAGGCACCGCGACGTCTGCCTTTCTCGGCACAAGCGACCGCACACGCAGTTCAAGTGCAGCGCACCTGGAGGCACCACGACGTCTGCCTTTCTCGCCACAAGTTCAAGCACACAAGAAGTTCAAGCACACCGCACCTGGAGGCACCACGACGTCTGCCTTTCTCGCCACAAGTTCAAGCACACAAGAAGTTCAAGCACACCGCACCTGGAGGCACCAGGACGTCTGCCTTTCTCGCCACAAGTTCAAGCACACAAGCAGTTCAAGCACACCGCACCTGGAGGCCCCACGACGTCTGCCTTTCTCGGCCCAGGGTTAAACTCAGCGCACCTGGAGGCACCATGACGTCTGTCTTTCTCGGCACGAGCGACCGCACAAGCAGTTCATGCTCAGTGCACCTGGAGACACCGCGACGTCTGCCTTTCTCGGCACAAGCGACCGCACACGCAGTTCATGCTCAGTGAACCTGGAGGCACCGCGACGTCTGCCTTTCTCGGCAGAAGCGACCGCACACGCAGTTCATGATCAGTGCACCTGGAGGCACCGCGACGTCTGCCTTTCTCGGCACAAGCGACCGCACACGCAGTTCATGATCAGTGCACCTGGAGGCACCGCGACGTCTGCCTTTCTCGGCACAAGCGACCGCACACGCAGTTCAAGTGCAGCGCACCTGGAGGCACCACGACGTCTGCCTTTCTCGCCACAAGTTCAAGCACACAAGAAGTTCAAGCACACCGCACCTGGAGGCACCACGACGTCTGCCTTTCTCGCCACAAGTTCAAGCACACAAGAAGTTCAAGCACACCGCACCTGGAGGCACCAGGACGTCTGCCTTTCTCGCCACAAGTTCAAGCACACAAGCAGTTCAAGCACACCGCACCTGGAGGCCCCACGACGTCTGCCTTTCTCGGCCCAGGGTTAAACTCAGCGCACCTGGAGGCACCATGACGTCTGTCTTTCTCGGCACAAGCGACCGCACAAGCAGTTCAAGCGCAGCGCACCTGGAGGCACCACGACGTCTGCCTTTCTCGGCCCAGGGTTAAGCTCAGCGCACCTGGAGGCACCATGACGTCTGCCTTTCTCGGCACGAGCGACCGCACAAGCAGTTCATGCTCAGTGCACCTGGAGGCACCGCGACGTCTGCCTTTCTCGGCACAAGCGACCGCACACGCAGTTCATGCTCAGCGCACCTGGAGGCACCGCGACGTCTGCCTTTCTCGGCACAAGCGACCGCACACGCAGTTCAAGTGCAGCGCACCTGGAGGCACCACGACGTCTGCCTTTCTCGCCACAAGTTCAAGCACACAAGAAGTTCAAGCACACCGCACCTGGAGGCACCACGACGTCTGCCTTTCTCGGCCCAGGGTTAAGCTCAGCGCACCTGGAGGCACCATGACGTCTGTCTTTCTCGGCACGAGCGACCGCACAAGCAGTTCATGCTCAGTGCACCTGGAGGCACCGCGACGTCTGCCTTTCTCGGCACAAGCGACCGCACACGCAGTTCAAGTGCAGCGCACCTGGAGGCACCACGACGTCTGCCTTTCTCGCCACAAGTTCAAGCACAAGAAGTTCAAGCACACCGCACCTGGAGGCACCACGACGTCTGCCTTTCTCGGCCCAGGGTTAAGCTCAGCGCACCTGGAGGCACCATGACGTCTGCCTTTCTCGGCACGAGCGACCGCACAAGCAGTTCATGCTCAGCGCACCTGGAGGCACCGTGACGTCTGCCTTTCTCGGCACAAGCGACCGCACACGCAGTTCAAGTGCAGCGCACCTGGAGGCACCACGACGTCTGCCTTTCTCGCCACAAGTTCAAGCACACAAGAAGTTCAAGCACACCGCACCTGGAGGCACCACGACGTCTGCCTTTCTCGGCCCAGGGTTAAGCTCAGCGCACCTGGAGGCACCACGACGTCTGCCTTTCTCGGCCCAGGGTTAAGCTCAGCGCACCTGGAGGCACCATGACGTCTGTCTTTCTCGGCACGAGCGACCGCACAAGCAGTTCATGCTCAGTGCACCTGGAGGCACCACGACGTCTGCCTTTCTCGGCACAAGCGACCGCACACGCAGTTCATGCTCAGCGCACCTGGAGGCACCACGACGTCTGCCTTTCTCGGCACAAGCGACCGCACACGCAGTTCATGTTCAGCGCACCTGGAGGCACCACGACGTCTGCCTTTCTCGGCACGAGCGACCGCACAAGCAGTTCATGCTCAGTGCACCTGGAGGCACCATGACGTCTGCCTTTCTCGGCACAAGCGACCGCACACGCAGTTCAAGTGCAGCGCACCTGGAGGCACCACGACGTCTGCCTTTCTCGGCACAAGTTCAAGCACACAAGAAGTTCAAGCACACCGCACCTGGAGGCACCACGACGTCTGCCTTTCTCGGCCCAGGGTTAAGCTCAGCGCACCTGGAGGCACCATGACGTCTGCCTTTCTCGGCACAAGCGACCGCACACGCAGTTCAAGTGCAGCGCACCTGGAGGCACCACGACGTCTGCCTTTCTCGCCACAAGTTCAAGCACACAAGAAGTTCAAGCACACCGCACCTGGAGGCACCACGACGTCTGCCTTTCTCGGCCCAGGGTTAAGCTCAGCGCACCTGGAGGCACCACGACGTCTGCCTTTCTCGCCACAAGTTCAAGCACACAAGAAGTTCAAGCACACCGCACCTGGAGGCACCACGACGTCTGCCTTTCTCGGCCCAGGGTTAAGCTCAGCGCACCTGGAGGCACCATGACGTCTGTCTTTCTCGGCACGAGCGACCGCACAAGCAGTTCATGCTCAGTGCACCTGGAGGCACCGCGACGTCTGCCTTTCTCGGCACAAGCGACCGCACACGCAGTTCAAGTGCAGCGCACCTGGAGGCACCACGACGTCTGCCTTTCTCGCCACAAGTTCAAGCACACAAGAAGTTCAAGCACACCGCACCTGGAGGCACCACGACGTCTGCCTTTCTCGGCCCAGGGTTAAGCTCAGCGCACCTGGAGGCACCATGACGTCTGCCTTTCTCGGCACGAGCGACCGCACAAGCAGTTCATGCTCAGTGCACCTGGAGGCACCGCGACGTCTGCCTTTCTCGGCACAAGCGACCGCACACGCAGTTCAAGTGCAGCGCACCTGGAGGCACCACGACGTCTGCCTTTCTCGCCACAAGTTCAAGCACACAAGAAGTTCAAGCACACCGCACCTGGAGGCACCACGACGTCTGCCTTTCTCGGCCCAGGGTTAAGCTCAGCGCACCTGGAGGCACCATGACGTCTGCCTTTCTCGGCACGAGCGACCGCACAAGCAGTTCATGCTCAGTGCACCTAGGGCACCGTGACGTCTGCCTTTCTCGGCACAAGCGACCGCACACGCAGTTCAAGTGCAGCGCACCTGGAGGCACCACGACGTCTGCCTTTCTCGGCACAAGTTCAAGCACACAAGCAGTTCAACCACGCCGCACGCCGCCCTCTGGCTCCACCTGGAGGCACCACGACGTCTGCCTTTCTCGGCCCAGGGTTAAGCTCAGCGCACCTGGAGGCACCACGACGTCTGTCTTTCTCGGCACGAGCGACCGCACAAGCAGTTCATGCTCAGTGCACCTGGAGGCACCGCGACGTCTGCCTTTCTCGGCACAAGCGACCGCACACGCAGTTCAAGTGCAGCGCACCTGGAGGCACCACGACGTCTGCCTTTCTCGCCACAAGTTCAAGCACACAAGAAGTTCAAGCACACCGCACCTGGAGGCACCACGACGTCTGCCTTTCTCGGCCCAGGGTTAAGCTCAGCGCACCTGGAGGCACCATGACGTCTGCCTTTCTCGGCACGAGCGACCGCACAAGCAGTTCAAGCTCAGCGCACCTGGAGGCACCACGACGTCTGCCGTTCTTGGCACAAGTTCAAGCACACAAGCAGTTCAAGCGCAGCGCACCTGGAGGCACCACGACGCCTACCTTTTCTCGGCACAAGCGACCGCACAAGCAGTTCAAGTGCAGCGCACCTGGAGGCACCACGACGTCTGCCTTTCTCGGCACAAGTTCAAGCACACAAGCAGTTCAAGCGCAGCGCACCTGGAGGCACCACGACGTCTGCCTTTCTCGGCCCAGGGTTAAGCTCAGCGCACCTGGAGGCACCATGACGTCTGCCTTTCTCGGCACGAGCGACCGCACAAGCAGTTCATGCTCAGTGCACCTAGGGCACCGTGACGTCTGCCTTTCTCGGCACAAGCGACCGCACACGCAGTTCAAGTGCAGCGCACCTGGAGGCACCACGACGTCTGCCTTTCTCGCCACAAGTTCAAGCACACAAGAAGTTCAAGCACACCGCACCTGGAGGCACCACGACGTCTGCCTTTCTCGGCCCAGGGTTAAGCTCAGCGCACCTGGAGGCACCATGACGTCTGCCTTTCTCGGCACGAGCGACCGCACAAGCAGTTCATGCTCAGCGCACCTGGAGGCACCGCGACGTCTGCCTTTCTCGGCACAAGCGACCGCACACGCAGTTCAAGTGCAGCGCACCTGGAGGCACCACGACGTCTGCCTTTCTCGCCACAAGTTCAAGCACACAAGAAGTTCAAGCACACCGCACCTGGAGGCACCACGACGTCTGCCTTTCTCGGCCCAGGGTTAAGCTCAGCGCACCTGGAGGCACCATGACGTCTGCCTTTCTCGGCACGAGCGACCGCACAAGCAGTTCAAGCTCAGCGCACCTGGAGGCACCACGACGTCTGCCTTTCTCGGCACAAGCGACCGCACACGCAGTTCAAGTGCAGCGCACCTGGAGGCACCACGACGTCTGCCTTTCTCGCCACAAGTTCAAGCACACAAGAAGTTCAAGCACACCGCACCTGGAGGCACCACGACGTCTGCCTTTCTCGGCCCAGGGTTAAGCTCAGCGCACCTGGAGGCACCATGACATCTGCCTTTCTCGGCACGAGCGACTGCACAAGCAGTTCATGCTCAGTGCAC